>JAVALU010001482.1:0-162500 GCA_030770095.1 Gila robusta
CACACACACACACACACACACACACACACACACACACGAGCATGTAAGATATGCTGCTGCTGCATAAGTAAGTATTCATACATAAATCTCCCAACAAAGCAGGAACAAGAATGACACAACACAAGCCAACACACACCCCTGGTGCGGAGTACTTAAAGGGTCACGAAACCCCAAAACACATTTTTATTACATTATATTAATATTTTATACCTGTCTTTATTAACAGATATGTACAGGTTGCACATGACTGAAAACACTAAAAAGCATTCATAAATTTTACCAAGACACAAGATCCAGTTGCAAATGTAAAGACAGTTGATTAATTAAACAGAGAACGGATCGAGGTGGGTTTGGTCTGATGCAGAGGTGCAGGACTGCAATGGCTGAGGTCCGATGATCCACGTAGAACATCCCAGAATGATCAAAGCAACAAGAGTCCAAACTCGAGCAGGAAGGTGCACAGGAACTGAAAACTGAGAAAAACACTGAATAACAAAGTGACAAGAAGATCTGTCACTTCAAGATCAAAAATCTGACAATGAACACGACAAACACAAGACTACATATAGGACACAATAACGAGCCACACATGCGGCTGGTTGGTAACTAGGCAACGCTGATCAGACCAGGGGCTTGTTTCAATAAGGAGGTTCAACGAACTCTGAGTTAAAACTTGAACTCTGAGTTGACTTACCTAGGGTGCTTCTCAATATCCCTCCTCGTCTCCTCGTTCCTCCGTCCTCCATCCTATGACCCGGAAACCGATCGAGCTCAGCCATCTTGAAGGACATCTCAATTCTCTAATTGCTCCGCGAGGAGGCGAGGAACGAGGATCGAGGAGTGAGGAGGCTTCCAGAGGAGTCATGAACGAGGATACACAGGTGTATCCTATGCGGAAGAGTTTTATCGACTAAACGTGACGCACGTATCAATTCTCCTCCCCCTTCACATCGGTCACAATCATTTTAATTTATTCTTTACCTTTGCAGTTTATATAAACCACATATCTCACATATTTCAACAGGGTATCTTGCCTTATTATTATTTCTTATGAATTTCTTAAATAAACAAACTTCAACAACATAAGGGCAGATCCTTTGAGCGCTGCTGATGACGCTGTGAAGTGACGCTCGAGTGATCAAGTATTCCAATGTATAAAAAAAGCTTTAATTCGATTCCTCCGTCTTCAAGACGCGAGGAAAGGAAGTGAGGTAAGGAAACGAGGATGCACAAATAAGAAACGAGAAGCACCCCTAGTGATGGCAAAATGAGGCTTCCTGAACCACTGAGACCTCGCAGCCATTGCTTCACCCAAAGGTTCATTACTCGAAGCTTCATTCAGCATTGCTCACTAGTGACACCTAGCTACTGTGAAAAGAAGTAGCAGACAAATTAATTAATTCTGAACCAATGACCTGAGCAGACTTATGATGTCTGTATACCCCCCCCCCCCTTCTGTTTTATTTATTTATTTATTTATTTATTTATTTTATTCTCACTATTAATGTCTGTAACCTTTCATTTGCAATAATAAAAAGACATGAGCAGACATTTGTCCATTGCCTGGGTATAAAATAAAATATGTATCTTTCTCTGTCTGAATTTACTTGTGCAGAGACAACTGTCACACACACATTTAATTAATTATTCATAAATTGTTTGGATAGTGACAGTATGAACAGTAAAAGTGACACTGTGTAGCGTGCAGTGCTTATGGTGGAGGGAGTGTAATAAAGTAAACTGCAACAGAATAGTCTGGGGTGGAAAAAAGTTAAGAATCGTTTCTGGTGTGTTTTGTGCAGTGAACTGTTACTAGTTTTAGTGCAGTGTTGTGCTTATGGGACTGGGGATATAGAGGAGCAAACTGCAACACTGCAGTTTGGGGTGGGTGAAGGAAGGATTACAATAGGTTTTTATTGAGAAACAAAACAATTTTCAAGTGTGTGTTGGGGTTTGGACAATTCCTCTTCTTGGACAAAACCTCTCCAGCCTTGGAAAAGCTCCTTTCACAAGGAACAGAGGATGCAGGGGAACATAAAAATGCAAGTGCTGGTATAAATGAGGATACTGATGCTTCTGTTGAGGCCAGACTGGGAGGATCTCCTCTTTCTTGCGGCTCCATTACCAGGAAAAAAGAAGAGTCACAAAAAAGCAAACAAATCCAAAAGGGCAATCCAAAACAAAAAGCAGTCCAGATCCAAAAATCCAAAGCAATCCAAATAATCTTATCTAATTAATATAACAAGATTATAATATAGCTACTATAATTAATAATAACAATATACTATAAGTATTCTAACTTGATATAATGTAATAATATACAGCCCTAACAACACATATGACACAATAACGACAACGACAATGAGAGTTCTCTAACTCTCTGACTCTGACACTACTACACCTGCGTCTGCTACTCCTGACAAGTTGACAACACCCACAAGGTGACGCGAGTTTCGAACCTTTATCCGGAAGCGACACTCAAACCGAACCGATGACGTATCCACACAAACCGAGGCCTCATTTGTCATTAGTCACGTGATTTTCACGTTAACAACACAAGCCTCGAATCGTGGCTTCATCTGGCACGCCCATTTTTGCTCGACACAAGCTCCGACGCCTCGGTTCAAATGTCACATCACTAGACTTACCCTGAGAACAAGAATAGTAATTCAAGGTGGACAGGTACAGTTTATATGGGTACCAGGACATGTAGGGATAAGGGGGGATGAAATGGCAGATAAATTAGCAAAAAGGGCATTGACAAAAGGAAATATAGAAATGCAAGTTAGTATTAGCAAAGCAGAGGTTAAAAGTGTGATATGGGAGAAAATAAATCAAAAGTGGCAAGAAAGATGGGATAGAGAGGGGAAAGGGAGACACTTATATCAAATTCAAAGGGAAGTTAAAGATACAAGGGTTGGAAGTGGAAATAGGAGAGAAGAAATTGTGATATCTAGGTTAAGATTGGGACATTGTTTGTTAAAAAAAAAAACGCTTAAGTTAATAGGGAAACATAATACTGGACTGTGTGATGGATGCCAGGAAGAGGAGTCTAGCGCATATTATTTTGAGATGTAGTAGGTATGGAGCACAGAGAGAGATGATGAGGAATAAGCTGAGGGAGATGGGAGGGCAGAACATCACATTTAAAGGGTTACTGAGTAGTGATAGGGTTCAGAATTCTTATGACTTTCTTAAGAGAAACAGCGGGTTTTAATAATGTGTGGGATCCTCGATGTAAAGTCAAAGGGGTGTTTGGTGGACATTTAAATATTAGGAGTATGGCAACCAAACGCAAACAACTGGAAAACTTCCTTATAAATTCTAATATTGAATTTCTTGGACTGTCAGAGACTTGGTTAACTCGTTCATCTCCTGAGGCAC
The DNA here is from genome assembly GCA_030770095.1 of Gila robusta. Classification (NCBI taxonomy): domain Eukaryota; kingdom Metazoa; phylum Chordata; class Actinopteri; order Cypriniformes; family Leuciscidae; genus Gila; species Gila robusta. The sequence continues at coordinate 3,385 of JAVALU010001482.1, forward strand.
TTATTGTCATGCCAGGTTATGATGTTTTTAGGAAAGATAGAGATCATGGGAAGGGAGGGGGAGTTTTATTATATGTGAAAAGTACTATAAAATGTAAACAAATTGAATGGCTTAAGAAAACTGATAATGAATGCGTTGGTGTTAACATCTCACTTTCAGTTGAAATGACATTTAGTGTAATCTGTCTATACCGAAAACCATTCTACGATCAGTTAAAAAATCTCCTCCTTAGTTTGGATTTTAACAAAGAGGTTATATTGATGGGGGATTTTAATGTCAATTGGAGTGATAAGGGTGGAAGAAAAAAGCTAAAAAACATTAGACTATTTCAATCTTACACAGTTAATTGAACAACCCACAAAAATAACTAATCGGTCTGAAACTAAAATAGATTTGCTGTTCACAAATAGACCAGAACGCATTACTAAGACCCTTAATCTAATGACAGGGATGTCACAATATCATTCTTTTTGCCAGGAAGCTAAAAAAATATCGTTTTCTTTCCTCAGTCAAAACAATATGCAAATATGAATCAGTTCCAATTGGTCAACAGGAAAACCTTGGGGCAGCATTAGCAGAGATTGAATGGAGCGGGGTCCTCTCTAAAGGAGATCTGGAGAGTGACTGTGACCAATTTACATCAACAATTAAGAAAGTCATGGGCCCCTACCTCCGTAAGCGGAGTCATAAGAAAAACAGGGACACATTGCCGTGGCTAAATTAAGAATATAGGAAACTTATGAATGAAAGAGATCAATCATTGAAACAATCCTTAAAATCAGGTCTTACAACAGACCGACAAAAATGTACCTCATTAAGAAATAAAGTACTAAAAACGCTGAGACAAGCTAAAGCCAAATTTTTCATTGATACTATTAAAGAGGCTAGAGGAAATGGGAAGAAGATATGGCAAACCATAGAGGGGTGGTGGTGGCGCAGTGGATAAGACACATGCCTTTGGTGTGAGAGACCCGGGTCCGAATCCACTGTGAGACACCAATGTGTCCCTGAGCAAGACACTTAACCCCTAGTTGCTCCAGAGGCGTGCGACCTCTGACATATAGCAATTGTAAGTCGCTTTGGATAAAAGCGTCTGCTAAATTAATAAATGTAAATGTAGAGATTTAGAGCTGAAAATTAACACTGAATTAGTTACAGATCCAACTATCATAGCTACTGAACTAAACATCTTTTTTTTAGACTCTGTCTATGAAATAACTAAACTTTTTAATTCACCTAGCTATTCTATCTGCTCCATTAATTGTGCACAGCCGATTTTTCATTTACAACAAATAACTGAATTAGAAGTATCAAACATTATCAATAGCTTAAAAATTTCGAAGGCCATGGATATCTATGGTCTTGATACAAACTTTTTAAAAAGGTACAAAGAGGTCCTTATACAGCCTATTACATATCTGATTAATCAGTCTTTAAGTCAATTCATCATGCCATCAGCATGGAAGATGGCCCTGGTCACACCCATTTATAAATCAGGGGAAAGATCAGATATGGACAATTATCGGCCAATCAGTATTTTACCTGTTGTTACTAAAATACTTGAAAAATGGGTGGCAAAACTACTGATTCAACATCTCAATAAAAGCAATAACTCACTCCACCATATGCAATTTGGATTCAGGGCCCATCACTCAACAGAAACAGCTAATTGCTTGTTTTTGGAAAAGGTTAAAGGCTACCTAGATAAGTTCTTGTGTTGGTGCTGTCTTCCTAGACCTAAAGCGAGCTTTTGATACTGTTAATCACGAAGTCCTTTTATCTAAATTAACATATTTAAATTTTTCTGAGCAAGCTCTAAACTGGACAAAATCATAATTGTCCTGTAGAAAGCAATGTGTTCGTATAAATGACTCAAAGGCCCTCAAGGCTCCATACTTGGTCCGATTTTATTTACACTTTATATAAATGACCTGCCAGAGGCATGTAAAAATGTTGATGTCCAGATGTATGCAGATGATGTCGTAATTTTTACACATGGTAAGAACTATCTAGAGATAGCATCCATACTCACATCGGCAATGGCTCACATTGATGACTGGCTCACTAAGTCATGTCTCTATTTAAACACCAAAAAAACAGTCTGTATGGCGTTCACCAAACAAAGCATGAAGGTGTCACAATCTAATGTATTTTTTAGAGGACAGGAGCTTGATATTGTTAATGAATTCAAGTATCTAGGAGTTACATAGTAACAGTAAAAGTCAAGTAAAAAAGGTGGCAAATAAAGTTAAATTCTGTTTGCAGAATTTTAAACAAGTCAGGCCATTTCTTAATACCAAAGCTGCCAAGTTGTTCTTATACACTATGATTTTTTCTCATTTTGAGTATTGTTTTATAAATTGGTCATTGACTAGCATATCTACTCTTAAAAATATTGAGTCTCTATTTAAGAAAGCTATAAAAACTTTCGATAAAAAAGCCTTGTCATTCCACCATTGCAATATTTTAGAGAGACATAATTTTCTAAGTTTTGATCATTTTAAATGTTTCAAGTATGTTTGTCTGGTATATAAAGTGTTAAACAATCTTGCCCCGCCTCCACTGCATGTCTTCTTCCAAAAACTTGCAAGCGGAGGTAGTACACGGGCCTCAGTAAAAGGGGACTGTATGATACCATTCAGACGTACCACCTTTGGCCAAAATGTATTGTCAATAATAGGCGGTGAACTATGGACTAGCTTGCCCCTTTCGATACGAGAGTGTCCTACGTTCAACACCTTCAAAACTCACTTAAAACAGTGGCTCTTGGAGAACCAGAGATGTACTCATTTCTAACTGTCACATATTTATCAGCCATACACCTTTATTGTTATATTAAATGTAGTATAGTGGTGAATGTATAATATTTTTTGTTATCATGTTTTTTTTTGTTTGTTTGTTTGTTTGTGACTGTTGGTTGTCTTTTTGTTGGTTTTTTATGTTACCGGCCAAGGGACTGCAGATGAAAAGTAGTATCTTTTACTAATTCTGGCATATTTACATGGTGTATTATCGTACAACAATGTTCCTGAATATGCATGGTCCCCATTAAATTAACTAATAAATGAAATGAAAATGAATAGGATATGAAGAATTGTAGTATTGAGGAGGGTTAAAAGTATTATTATTGCTGTTGTCATTATTAGAATTATTATTATTGTTATTATTGTGCAGAAGGACTGGGATGAGGTGTGAGTGTGAGAAGGAGGGTGAGTGATTTAGTCTGTAAATCTATTTTCTGATTCACACTCCGGAGCAGAAGGTGGTGGAAATGCACCAATAAGCTGGATGCCAACCGCAGTAAAATAGCAACAACAAGAAGAAGAAAAAAGTATTTTTTTACGAACCTGGCGTAAAATTCTAATTGTTTTCAATAGGAGTGCCGCGTTTTTTAAACGCCATGAGCGTAATGAGGCGCTGAGCGTGTATTTAATGCTCAAGCGCTGAGCGCCCGGCGTTTTTTACTGGTCGCCGAGAGTTGAAAAATGTTCAACTTTGGGTAAAACGCTGCGCTCATCACTGTCACTTTTTACCCAGCCGTCCAATCACAGTGGAGGAGGGGCGGGACAAATATCACACCGACCAACTCTCACAACATTCTTTCTGTACAACGACGTCAACCAGCAGAGCTAACCGAACAAAATGGATGAAAAATAAATTTGTAGTATGAAACAAATTATCTGCGAAATCAGTTACAAGTAAACTGTGCTGCGGATATTCTGCATCATAGCAACGAATCGTCTCAACTGAAAAAACGCTGCGCTGCCAAAACGCTCTCAAGCGCCCACAGCTAGGCGTTTTCAGCAGAGCGTCTAGCGTTTTCAGCCGGCTAAAACCACTTTGGTGGACACACGGCCTTACCCTGAGATGGGAAACTCTGAGTTTTCGGTTTCAGAACAGCTGAATTGAGCTAGTTCAATCAACTCTGAGTAGGTTTACTCTGAGTTAAGCGTGTACACCACGACTATGAAAAGCCATGATCAATGGAGCTCCGAAATTACGATTCACCATGGCAACAGCACCTGTCAAACAGACGTCCACATGTTCCGAGTCAATACACAAGTATAATTCTTATTCATTGTTATATTATTAGGTGAAAACTGACAGAAAGGTAAGTTATTGAACTAATATTCATTTTCATGGTATCCCACAGGCAAAAACAACAAAAAAAAAAAAAACGTTGTAGCAACTAAAAATGAACAATAAATTCATAATTCAATCAGTAAAATCTTTAAGCATAAAAGGTTCATGGCTGTAGGCTACATGACTTTACAAACATTTGACATATTAAATAAATATAATTCAGTGTCTATTTCAATGTGCAGCAGCTGTTTCCACATAGTATAATGCTCTTTTCACATAATTAAATGTTCTCTAATCCAACCTGTTACCTTTGTTTAATTAGGCTAATGAAATTAACATTTGACTTCTACTGGGCCGACAGAGGCTGGAGCTGCAACATCACTGACAGATGAAGAGGAGATGCACAATACTGGAAGATTATTAAAATCCAACAGGAAAAATAATAACTTGCTTTTGTATTTGTAGGAAATAAAGATGACCAAATAAATTGTGAATAATTTGTGTGTATTTAACAGCTGTGGTGGTTACGTCATATATCTCAGACTATCCTTCCATCACATACAGTAATCTCTTTCACTTCCGGAAGGTGCGATGATGGGAATATGCATGTCATCAATGCATCCAAACACACCGGAAATCCTAAAGGAAAATCTAATTATTAGGTTACTTTCAGAGGTCACAGCAAGATGTTATCAGATTAACGTCATTTATCAGATTATCCTCGTTTAAACTGATTTCTCCAACACTGTCCTGCAATCCTGTGAAACTCCTCTTTGATGGATCTCATGAGTTTGCGTCCAGGAAACAACACAAAAACTCTCAGAAAGAGCGTGAGAGCGAGGCACATTATCCTTCCCGCTCTGATACAGCAGCTTTACTAATGTGCTCTCTCCGATGTTATATAGAAAAATGTGCAATTAATGAATGAACTGCACTGCAAAAAATGCTTTTCTTACTTAGCATTTTTGTCTTGTTGTTTCCAGTCAAAATATCTAAAGATTATTAAATCAAAATGCATTTACTAAAAGAAAAACTCTGGGTTTACATAAGAAAACATACAGAAAGAATACAGGTTTAGGTTCACAGAGTAAGTTACCATGGTAACTGACTCTGAGTATAAGTTACCTCTCTTTCAGAAACGGGCTTGACTTACTCTGTTTTCTCAGGTTTGACAACCTCCTATTCTGAAACGGAAAACCCAGAGTTTCCCTCATTTCAGGGTTAATATACTCAGAGTTTGCACTTAACCTCCTTTCAGAAACAGGCCCCAGGTTAGCTGTGTAGCGTAAGTGACCATACTGATGAACACTGATGAACACCAATCCACCTTCTGGAGCCTGAAAAACAGAGTTTGCTCAAACTGAACTCAAGCTTATCTGGGTACCAAACAAAGCTGGCTTCGTCCAACAGGAGATTTGATTATTCCATCTAAATGGAGTAAACCTTAACAAAATGTAAATAATTAACAATGATATTCTTTTTGAATCACTTTGAATCACATCAATTTTTCTTCAGCCTTTTATTTTTACATCCTTCAAAATCTGTATGAATTTTAGTCCTCTACTGAACACAAAATGAGTTTTTTGTCTTCCCAGAATGTCCAAGAAGCTCATTTTCATAAAATGAAGGTGGACACTGATTTTCAAATTAATTCTTCAAAAATAACAAAAAGCCACCATGAAAGTACCGTAAAACTAGTCCATTTACCTCTTGTAAAACTGTTCATTTAGAGTTAGAGATTGAGCTCTAGTTAGCTAGTTTAAAATGTTTAAAATGTGAAGTCATCATTATGGTGATCAGTATTCCATCTAGTAGTATGCAATAGTGTTGTAGTAAGATTAGCATGTATTGCCTCCTGTTGTGTTCTGTGAATCCTCGTGATACTGAGTGTAATCTCTAGAGGGCAGTAAAACCTAATAAGAGGATCTAGTGAGATGATGCAGTTGCTGAGTTGCTGATGTCCTGTTTTACTGATGCTTCCTACATTAAATAAAGATTTGGATTTAGCTTTTGTTTTCGTTCTTTAACATCTTACAACATCACAAACTGGAGACAAGGAAACCCCACACTGCAGAGTGAACTGGTTAGCTTAGTGGTGGTTTAAATTTACATTTATTCATTTAGCTGACACTTTTATCCAAAGCGACTTACAATTGCTATGTGTCAGAGGTCGCACGCCTCTGGAGCAATTAGGGGTTAAGTGTCTTGCTCAGGGACACATTGGTGTCTCACAGTGGATTCGAACCCGGGTCTCTCACACCAAAGGCATGTGTCTTATCCACTGCGCCATCACCACCCCTTTTAAATGGACTTAAGGATTCTTAAAGGCCTAAGTGCATACCCACTGCGCAAAGTTACCTCCAGGTAACGTAGTTTCAACGGTGTGCTTGTCCGTCCTATGTCTGTATCAGGAGGGTGCAGACTGTGACGCCAATCAACGTATTTTTCCGACGTCTACCGAACTTCCTGTATGGACTTCCACAGGACTTCTGTTTAAGGGCTAAATGTAGTCCAGATATGGTCGTTGTGGACGTCTCATTTTGGTCCCCTATGGGTGCAGACTGTAACGCCAGACGACGTCTTTTTTTGTCGTCTAATGATCGTCCTGTATTAACGACCAGAGGACCTCTGTGTAAGGGCTAATTGTACTCCAAATGTGGTCATTGTGGACGTCCCATGTTGATACTTTAAAGGTGCAGACTGTGACGCCAAATGACGTCTTATTTAGTTGTCCAACAAACGTCCTGTATTAACGTCCATAGAATTTCTGTATAAGGGCTAATTATACTCCAAACGTGGTCATTGTGGACGTCACATTTTTATACCTTAAAGGTGCAGACTGTGACGCCAAACGACGTCTTATTTAGTCGTCCAACAAACGTCCTGTATTAACGTCCAGAGGACCTCAGGAGGTGCAGACAGTGCTTTTATACTGCACTGTTCATAACCTTTGTCTCATTTTAACTGTTCCAGTTCATTTTTCTGCAGCTTCATTTGATTGCTTTCCTTTCCACCACATAACTGGAAACACATTCCAATGTAGCCTAATCCATCCATTTCCAGTTCAAACCTGCCTCTGAGCCAAATGCTACAGGAACATTAACTGGTACAGAAAACAGGCCCTCCACCCTCTGGAAAGGGATAGGCATACAGTTGTGCACAGAGGTTTAAGAAATCAATTCAATCCCCACTCATTTTTATTTTTTATTTTTTGTAAATCACTGTATGATCTGTACAATTTCAGTTAAACACAACTATCACACAAGTGCTAAACAAGACGCAAATGTTGAGTGACTGAGTAACTGACTGCTGTGTGTGTGTGTGTGTGTGTGTGTCATTATATATATATATATATATATATATATATATATATATATATATATATATATATATATATATATGTGTGTGTGTGTGTGTGTATATGAAGACAAGAGTTCAGATGCAAAAGCCTCTAAGTGCCATTTGAAATTTTCTTCTAGAATGATAATTTTTATCAAGCTTGTATATTTAAGTTCAGTAATTTCACTTAAATGACAAGGTAATCTTCATAAGGCACTCTGCAGTCATACATTCTTTTTTTATCTGGCCTTACCTTGTAGTGCTCTGTATATTTTTGTGTTTTCGGATGGCCTCTTGCCTTTTTGACCCCTCCCCTTCATATTAAAAGATGCCATTACGGCATTAGAGAAGAGTCAAAAGGAAAATAATTTACATTTAGAAATCAATAGAAGAAAGCATGTTCTGTGGCCACAAACACATACACAAATAGTATTCTGTATACACACAGTCATGTCAGTAGATTCCAAAGACTTAAAAACAGAATTTTGATAATGCAATTTTGTCTGGCCTCGCTTAAAGCCAATGTAGCTCTCAGTGAGAGTAGGGTTGGTAATGAATAGTCAAGGGTGTGGTAAACACAACTTTAGGTATATCCATTACAACTATCATGATCACAAGCTACGGCTATAAGTCAATAGTTCTTATTCAGCAGTTCCCCTTGAATCTAAATGTCAAAATACACTTGAGACATGTTTATTTTCCTTTTTTTGTTTTTTGGCTCAATGTCATCTGTCAAACACAGTAGTTCTAACCAACTGGTTTAGTTGCTTGCCATGCAACGTGTTGTCTTTGAAGTTGCTGGAAGGTTTGTGTTGTGCATTGCAATGTAAAAAATGTGGTATACTAAGGCTACGTTCACACCGCAGGCTGAAACGACCCAATTCCGATTTTTTTGCCCCACCTGTATCTGATCTTTTCATGACAGTCTGAACGACACAGATCCGATCTTTTCAAATGCGACCCAGGCCACTTGGGTATGTGGTCCAAATCCGATACGTATCCGATCTTTTGAAATGCGACTTCAGTCTGAACGGCCAGGTCACATGTATCCGACCCGCACGTCATTGATACGCGACAAACGTCATAATTCTGCGTTTAATTAGGCGGGAATGAGAAGATAAACAACAACTATGGTGGACGATGCTGAGACCAGTCAATGGAAGGGAAGCGAGGTTTCTGATTTAATTAATGGTAAATGGACTGCATTTATATAGCGCTTTCACAGACCCAATGGCCACCAAAGCACTTTACATTTTGCCTCACATTCACCCATTCACTCTCTCATTCATACACTGACGGTGGTGTCAGCCATACAAGGCGCCATCCAGCTCGCCGGGAGCAGCTGGGGTTAGGTGTCTTGCTCATGGACACCTCGACACTTGGTCAGGTGGAACCGGGATTGAACCACCAACCTTCTGGCAAACTCTATTCAGGCCAAACTCGAGGGCTCTTATCGGAACTTCCGCAAACAACAAGTGACGTTGACCGTTGAGTACTCTTCTGCGCATGCGGGTCACTTCTGGGTCATTTCACGTTCACACAGGAGATCACAAAAGGTCGCATTTAATTGGAAATGTAAACGGCCTTGCAAAAAAAATTATTTTTTTCTAAAAAATCGGAATTGAGCATTAAGCCCCTGCAGTGTGAACGCAGCCTAAGGGTGAACTGTCCAAGCAAGGGTACCATACCATAGATCGCAGGGCATCCAGTCGTACAGGAGTTCGGTCTTCCCCTGTGGAAGGCAAAAAAAGACATGGAAACGTGTTACATGAAATATTGCATACAGAATTACAATGCAAACTTAAATTGAATGATTTGGAGTGACATAAGTTGATCAGTTTTCAAATAATTTCAGTAATTATTGTAAGAGGAAAACCCCTTGAGATGTGACATCTAGTTTTCGAGGGGGCCTCTAATGCATGATTGTTTTAGAGAATGCACCAATAAAAATTGTTTCCCTGCCTACACAAACAATTTCTCACTCAATTAAGTGTGCTTTTCAATAATTGATCTAAAAAAACCTTTGCCTATCTTCCTTTGTGTGCCAGTTTTCTCCAAACTTCTAAAAACCTTATTACATTTTGTTTTACTTATTTGGAAATGAGACATTTGTACCAGTCACTCTGAGACATTTTAAATGATACTAAACATAATACTCAATGATAATCATTCACATTAAACCATATGTAATCTTGAGAGAGAATGAAATGTAGATTAGGTGAGACTGTATGAGGGGGAGGTCAAATTTTCATTTCCAGCAAGGTCCTTTGTCTTACTGAGCAGTGGTCGTTCTTTAACCAGTTTTTCCAGTCTTGCACGATTACCGGTAAAGATAATAGGAACGAGAATATTTCCCAGAACAACAATCTGGTCCATATTCTGATTACTTGCAAGCAATAGTCTGTCAGGATAGCAAACATCATGTAGTTAACGGGGAAGAGGGTTCCCACCCTTTCTCCGCATCAAATACTGTATAAGGACCTTTAAATACTATTTTTAGGCATTTAAAAATAAATGTTTAGAGATATGGATCAAGGGCAAATTTTATCGACGTGACAACAAAGAATTCCCTGGTGATACAATTGGTACTAAATTTCACTATGGACATGCATTCGAAATTTAGCAATAGGACACACTCCACTGTGACTACAGGAGATACTATCACGGTGTGGGTTCTGTCATGTTTCCTGTCTGTGTTCCCCTGTCTTTTTTCATGTTTAGCAGTTCCCGTTATGTCTATTATTATAAAGGCAAACAAGCTAAACAAGATAATGAGGGGAGTGGCTAATCAGAGACACCTAGGAAGACTAGAGCTGCGTCCCAATGTGCATACTATGCCCTAAATAGTATTGAAAATTACTAATGTCACATACTATATAGGATGGATAGTATGCACATTGGGACGCAGCTTAGGTGTCTCTGATTTAGCTTGTAAACATTATCTTGTTTACAAGCTAAACAAGATAATGAGGGGAGTGGCTAAACAGAGACACTGTCTCTGATTAGCCACTCCCCCTCATTATCTTGAGGGGAGTGGCTAATCTGAGTGGCGATTAGCCACTCCCCTCATTATCTTGTTTAGCTTGTTTGCCTTTGTATTTAAGCCCTGTGTCTAGCTCTGTCTTTGTGAGTTCTTGATGTTGTTCTGTTGCATGTTGTCGGGTCTGTTCTGGAGTCTTAGCCTTTGTCATAGTTCAAGTTTATTCTTAGTCTTTGTCATTGTTCTAGTTTATTTAATAAAAAAAACTGCTGCATTTGGATCATAACAGATACAGTGGTTAGCTTTGCTGAGCAGATGATGCGGGTCTCACCTATTATGGTACACTTTAGTTTCATTTATGATGCTAAGTAACTTGAACATGTCATGGCTCAGTGGCATGCCACTGGGGTACCTGAGCCTTGAGTAGTGTGCCCAAGAAGGAGCACTAGCACTCAGTTACTCACACCCCGTGATGCAGGACAACTTCCAAATTGGCACTGCAAGAGCCTTAGAAGGGTTTTTTTTTGCCAAGATTTTTTTTAAATCAAATATCTTTTCACAGTTTTATATGATGTTAGTTGTAGTTTAAACCTTGCAGAAAAATTATCCTGGTTGCTGGATGGTCTAAGCTAGAGTGGGCTGAAAGAGAAAATGGTGCGTTCCAGCATGTAACATACGACCAAGTAGCGATTGGTTGAAGCAGAAAGTATCTGCCCACCAGGAAGCAAATATCCCAATGGATAGGTTCCTGGGGCCTCATTTATAAAACTGTGCGAAGGATCCTTACTAAAAGTGTACGTGCGCCCGAAAGCCAGACTTATAAAACAGTTCGTACGCCAGAATCTGCGCAGAATTCACTTTATAAATCCCAGTCAGCGGAAGATTGTGAGCACATGCGTCTCCTCCCCGAAATAACCATAAATATGAGCTTACAACGCCTAGTTTTACTATGCATATCCTCATCTGCATATCATTTGCATATGATTATTCATCCACGTCATAACATGTTTAACGGTACAAGACATTAGGAAAATATGAAATACGGATGTGCCGTCACATTACATTAATAAAAACCATTTAGTAGCCTATCCTTGCCTTGTTTTTGAATAAATAAATCAAATAGTGTAAAATAAATTTCAGAGAAAGTTTTTTTCAATCTTTTCCACTGGCCAAATAGTATTTTAATTGATTTATATTTTTAATGGAAACAGATAGACCATGTTGTGCATTAGGCTATATTTGCACAATCTGCTAGTATCATGGTAAGCAATTCTCTCTGTAGTTAAAACATTAAAAGATAGCATGCCAGAGGAAAAATTTTCAAAAGCATTACATCCACGACAAATATTTATATTTATTGAATATAAAAAATGTTTGAACTCCTCAGTAAATTTCATGTAGTTTATGTGTTTAAATCCATTAATGAGAATGGCATATTTAATCAAAATGTTTGTATCATAAGTAAAACATAGTTTAAATCATTTTATTTAAAATGTTATTGTGAACATGCACTGTATGATTGGGGCTCATAATGAAGATTTACGGTTTTACTTCATCCGCCGTTAGATATGCGTCAGTTTAACTAAACGGCCCAACGCGTTCGCTGGCGCTCATTTAAGGTGTGGATATTTGCTTCAAGTGACAGGCTTTGTGAGTGAAAATATTTGTATTATCTTTCTGTATATGTATAATTTTCTTTAGATTTTCTCTAAAATTAACAAAAAAAATATAACTCCATCTCACCATCGGTGTCACCAAACTGCTCCGTCTCCAAAACGTTCGTATGCATGGGTCAGAGTTTGTGTGCAGGTGCGCACATTTTCCCATCAAGTTTGTTTTTATAAATCACAATTTATGCGTCGGAAGTGGCGTACGCCTCTTTCAGGGCCTGTTTTGTACGTACACAACGGTTATAAATGAGGCCCCAGGTGCTTTTCACAAAGTGAAATAATGTGAAAGCGTTTGGTGTATCAGGCTAAGAATGGACATCATAAGATGGTCAAACCAACTTAACCATCAAATCTCATGCAAAAACATGAACTGGTAAAAAAATGGCTGATCAAACCAGTTTCAAAACATGCTTAGGCTAGCCAAGATGTATTTTCTGTAGGGAAGACATCATATCAGATAACACAATCTAACTACCTCTCCAATCCTACCTTTCTCTGCCTTGTCCGTATTATCCCACGGTATGGGTGCACATCCCGATTGTTGTGGGGGCAATCTTTTGTTCTCACTGTACAACATAAGAACATAGAGTAGTGAATGATAGATGATAATCCAAATGCAAATGTAGCCTTAGAAAATACTTAATACTTGAAAACTTGCGTATCTACAGTATGAACACTATGCATACAATTCATATGGAAATTAATTAAACCAATAATATCAGGAAGACCTGCACAACAATTCAATTAATACTTTTGTGTTGATAATGTAAAAGATGACAGAATATCAGATGTCAGATTTCAGACCTCTCTTCCTCTGATTTCGTCTTTTCCCTATATAAACAAATAGACTTGTCAGTACAGTACAGATATTTGAAGCTTAAGCATATTCTTTTAAAGATAAAGAACAGAAAAGTTGAGAAGTTTAAGACCTTGTCCAGTAGCAGGTTGATCAGCCACAGCCACAGTCCCAGCCCCCTGGTCCACAGATACTGTGGCTACTGAATCTAAAATGAGTGAAGAGATAGCATTGTCTATCATAATATACAATTAGGTCATAACAGAGACCTGAAAAAAAGGAGCTTAAAGCGATACTACAGAGTACATCCAACCATAGCCCTGTTGTTTGAGCTTCCCAAGTGCTGTTGGTAGGAAGAAGAACAAGAGAATTTGGTACAGCATAGACTACATAGCAAACCATCTGAGACCATGAGCTCACTTTCAGTTTAATTTCTCATGGTACCATTCAGCATAAAGTTCCTGTTCTCTGTTTGGTCTATGTTGTACCAAATTCTCTCGTTCTTGTTCCCACTGACAGCATACAGTGAGCTCAAATAACAGGGCTATGGTTGGAAGTACTGAGGACACTGTAAAACCTTGTACTGTAGGAGGAGGGCTAAGCAACCATTCTGGACCATCCTCAGTCCCAGCCCCCTGGTCCAAACTCATGCCGCTTGTCAAATCTGAGGATGAGAATGAGTGGAAAGAAGATGTTGTCTCTCTAAAGTGTATACACAGATTACATAATATACAGTACAATTAGGGTCTGTATTCACAAAGAATCTTAGAGATGAAAGTATCTCAACATTTTAGGAGAAAAAAAATTGCGCTAAGCCCTAATGAGGAAATTTTAACATCATTTAGGAATTATTTTGTGCTAAAATGAAATTCTTTGTGAATTTTGTGAAAGAACATTAATAAACCTGAAGAGCTTAAGACTTTCTCCAGTAGGAGGTTTGTTAAAATCAGTCCACGGATATTGTGGCTACTGAATCTGAGGATGAGTGGAGAGATGGTGACATTGTGTCTTATAAAAGTTTAAATAGGTGTAGTGAAAAGACATCTGCTGCTAAAGCATATTTTCACAAAATTCTCAGAGAACACAATAAAGTGAAGGCACCAAATCTGGGCCAAACGCACCTTGTTCTCTTAATGGGGTTATCTCAAAATTTAGAGTGACAGTAGCCTCCTCAGGCTCATGGCTACTGTCTGTTGCCTGTTCTGTATTCACTAGAAGAATACAAACACAAAAAATGTATTATACGCAATTAGGTCAAAATGTGAAAGCTAAGGCAAAATAATACAAAATCCACATGCCTCATATAATCAGAGAAGCACAGTTGCCCTTACTATTTCCAATCATTGCTTAACACCATCTACCCCTAAATAATAATATATATAAAAAAATACATATATAAAGTTTATAGTATATAAATATAGTCTTACCTTCAACCATCATTCTAAAAATTTCATAAATGTTTTGCACACAGGTCTGTGCACTTTTGCCCAACACTTTATCTTTAGGCAAGATCATTTTGGCCTTCTTGTGTGGATATTCCACCAGGAGCAAAGGCCTCCAGCCGACTGCGTGCAGCTTCTCTATCTAAAGATTTAAAAAAAACATTTAAAAAAAAAACATTAAAAACAATTACAAGTGCTTTGGTGTGGCTGTGTATGGATCTTTGTCTGCTTATCACAAAACTGGGACACAAATGCAGGTCAACAAGAAATACTTAGGGTAGAAGCAGACTTTTGGAACATCACAAGGAATAGCTGTATTCAAGATCCCAGAGGATCCCAGAAGACCCTTTGTGGGTTGTTGCTGAATGTATCTTAAAGTACTGCAGGCTAAGTGATCCTGAGAGTCTTTGGTCTGTTTGCAACGTTTTTCAATGACAGTAGAGTACAGTTAAGATGCTAAAGCTGTTGAATAAATAGCTTTCATAAATATGTTAATGCATTATCTTGTCTCAGTCAAAACCAGAAAGTCTCCCCAGTACCCAAAAATAACTTGACTATGGTGACATAGGACAACAAAAGTTACTTACCAAAATGATGGCATCGTCCCACAAATGTGAGGTCACCTGATTTTTTTTTGTGTTGGCAACCCATATCTTTTTTTTTCTCTCGAATTTTTCAATCTTTTTGTTTAGGCGCACATTTTTAGGCTGTGGGGCCTTGCACATAGGGCACTTCTTGAAGCCATTAAAATTTTTATTTTTGCACGCTGGGCATGTCTTCTTGAGCCCTCCACCTTTTGACATGTTTTGATGCTGTAAACCAGACAGAAGGCATAATGTCTGTCACAAACATGACTTTGTCCTGGTTCAGTTATAATACAGTTTTAGTAAGACACCGGATTTACTCCAAACATCTGAATATCAGACTTTGATGGCTAACTTATGGTTATGTTTGATGGACGCTTTTTTAGTAAGTAAAGTAACAATAAAAAACACAAATCAAAAACTACAAGATATAAAATACTACACTATTTCTATATAACGTTACATTAAATGTCTAGAACATCATACCTCAACAGCAACAACAACAAACAAACAATATGTAATACCAAAAGTTATTTGACATAGATATGGGTGTAAAGTTATCAAAATTTCTCACCCTGGCCTCATTGGGATCTTCAAAGACTCCTGGGTGGTTTTCTGACATGGTGATACAATACAAAAATACAGACAATAGACACACAATACAGATATGAAAGTGAGTGTGTGTGTGTGTGTGTGTGTGTGAGAGAGAGAGAGGAGGGGGTGGAGAGAGAGAGAGAGAGAGAGAGAGAGACAGAAAGTGTGAGAGACTTAAGAGACCCTCTGGGGACCAAGGGGTTTTTGGGGCCCTTGGGATGTTTTGACATGCACTGACATTTGTGCTTTTTTCAGTTATTTATAAACATGTTAATGGCAAAAGTGTAAATTCACTCTATATAGCACAAACTGGGCTACCATAATATGTGAGCAACATGTATGTACATGTTTGTATTTTTGAGAGAATATTATTTATGCATGGTTATTGAAAAAACTAAAAATAAAAGTTTCTGAAATAAGGCCACAAAACACATATTGATTATTTCTTCACAAGACTTTTGAAAATTGTATCACATAGTCTAGAATATTTGCTTCACAACTATGTGAGAATCATCCTGACTACTCATTCAGATAAGTCAATAAAGTCTTTTAGAATGTGTATGACGTGTTTTGTTTGAGAAAGCTTTATGCGAAGGGGCATGATCTCTCATTAATATGTGTGGCATTTCACACCTGAGAAAGACAAAGACCCTCCCATAATGGCCCTATTAGGTGCTATCAGGCCATATCATTATGAGGAGCCTTGCACAAAGAATGAGGAGATTTAAAAAAAAATGGCTTTTAGATTGTTTGGATTTATTTACAACACACACACACTGCTTAGAATAAGTGAACACACTCATGCTAAAGTTGACTAAAAAGAGGAATAAAAAATCTTAAAATACAGGGTGCATACGTCTGGACACTTCTATCACACACCCTTCACCATATAGACATGGTTTTATTTCAGTTCAAAGTTCAAAGTTAGAGTTGGAAACATCTTGAAAAGAAAATTGTCTTTTTCCATAAATGTCTTAGTTTGATCATACATATTTCAAAGTTGAGGATTCATTATTTTGATATAGCTTGCATTGGAACAAACACTATAACATCTTAGTTGATTAGTTTATTGACAAAACATACTATATATTTAACATATGAGCAGAAACTCCTAACAAAAGCTTATTTGATGTCTATTTTAGACTAGTCAACGAAATGTTTTCTTTTATTTCGTCTGTAACAGTGCGTATCTGTGTGTTCATTCATTCATTCATTCACACACACACACACACACACACACAGAAACATGATTCACATTTAAACAGTATGCTATTTTTCCGTTTACAGACACTAACGTTATTCTATATTGCGATTAGAACAAAGCACAAGCATAAAACACTTACACTTCTCAGCTGAATCTGTTGCTCCTCCTCGTGGTGAAAAGAAACCAGCACTTGTTCTGAGGTAGGTAAATGTCCCAGGATTGTTCCTCATATAGCCGCGCAAGACGACAGTAGATTAATCTGACTAAAAAATATAGTGTGTTTTCAGAGTTTATGGGCGTTAACGCGTCTCAATGTGTTGCTTCACATATTTGCGTCTGAATAGCGCGTGCTCTCCGTGGGCGTGTCACATTACCAGAATAATGAGCTGAGAGGAAGATAATTAGACCGGCTGACACGTCTCTCTTTTTATATAGATGACATAAACGGAGAATATTTATTTTAGTTTTGAATCGGATCATTTAAAAGTACAAACTCAAATGATTTAAAAGATATATTGCTTATGGCTGGGTGAATAGTATTTGCTGAGTTTTGTTGAAGATTAGAGACGTGCTCCAGAAAAAAAGTTCACGGTAACTGAGAGGCAGAACGCACACCCTGTTTATTTTCTTTATTTTACAAAAGCACAATATTTTATTTCGATTGTATGTGGGCACATAAAAAAGTAGACATTTAACAGATTATTTTCTCATATTTCTTAACTCTATATGAACAGAAATGATGGTAGTACTTTAAGTCTATTTTTCTGCTATGTGAAAAAAACAAGCAAAACGCGCCGGCGCGTTTCTGGTCCCCAGAGGGTTAAGAGAGAAACAGAGTGAGAGAGAGAGATTGAAAGAGTGGCTCTTAAAAGTGCCTTTGTTTTTTTAAACGATAGAGATAGAGCAATGGAGGGAATATGTAAAACAGCAAATAATCTGTAGAACAGACAAGAAAGCATAATTAGATATAGTATCTCTGAGAAAAAAATATAATGTCTACATTAATGCGAGACACTACAGGTGAATAGGGTAAACTTTTAAAATAATAGATATCACCATGAAACTTCCTCAGTTGATTAATTACACAATTAAGTATATAAAAACAGTGTATTATAAGTTTTGGAAATGTGTATGTTTAATTATGCAAAGTAGGCATTATCTCATTAAATATGCGCAATTTTGCATATATATTTTCGGTAACATAAATCTGAACATATGCATATGATAAAGCCAGGTGCAAAATTATTTTTTCATTTTGTTTACACACAAGATGGAAAAAGAATATCAGACGGATTTCAGGATAGGGCCTATATGCTTTCATTACTTAGGAAATAATACTGGAGAAAAAAATCGATTTCCTCTATATTTTTTTGGTGTACATGATGGTGCTACATAGGATGAGATGTTGGTAACGTTAAACTCATTTTGAGAAAACATTAAATATTTGTAATGTAAAAATGCATACTTTTTTTTTAGAGAAAAACAACTACAGACACGATATCATGTCAACTATTTAGCAATCAACAATACAAGCCATCTAAAACGCATTAAAACTTATAATTCAACATTTATAGATAGTAAATAAGTAGCAGGTCTGAGATAGCCTACGTACCGATTTGTAGAGGGGATCCTCGCAATGACGGAAAAACCGCGAAAGTGGGGTCGCCGTCATGGCAACAGACTGGTCCGATTTAACATTAATTTATAATTAGTCTTTATCATTTTTTTTTTCGTTGTCTGTATATGCCTATCTGTCAATTGAGTAAACATAAAAAAAAATTGTAAATTAGTCCAAATATTATTTACACAAGATGATGGATGGGGAGTTTGATTGATCAAGCCTGCCTCTAGTTATCCGGTTATCCGTGTGTCCCGTCACGGAAGAATCCGTGGTGCCATCACAGAATTTGTCAATAAGCAAAAGGCTATAGAAACTGGTCAGGGGAGATAACATGTTCACAGTTTAATTAGGCTACATCGCAAAACACAGACTAAAGTGTCAAAATCAGCAATATAGGCTATATCGTCCAGTGAAGGTGAAACAATCTGTGGCGACCACTGAATATTCCGTGGTACGGTTACGGAAGAATTCCGTAGTCCCGTCACGGAAGAATCCGTGGTGCCATCACAGAATTTGTCAATAAGCAAAAGGCTATAGAAACTGGTCAGGGGAGATAAGAGGTTCACAGTTTAATTAGGCTACATGCATCACAAACACAGACAACTTGAATAGCCTACTGAAAGTGTCAAAATCAGCAATAGGCAATCTCGTCCAGTGAAGGTGAAAAAAATCTGTGGCGACCACTGAATATTCCGTGGTACGGTCACGGAATTCAGGGTGACCAGACGTTATCCTAGCGATCAAACGACGACAGAACAATGCAATATCAAGTTAAAATCACTTTAAAACGAAATATTTAAAGTAAAGTACTTTAAGTAAACTCAGAATATTTAAAGCGATACCTTTCCAAATTATAAAACGACGTCAATTGGGGGAGCGCGTGTGTTGTAACTGTCCGTGTGTGGACCACGGATGCTGCCTGTCATTGACTTACATAGGCATCACTTCCGTGCATGGACGCGGGAAGTAGGGGTGCTGGGGGTGCTGCAGCACCCCCTGTTGGCAAACTGATGACAATAAAATGATAGCTTATAAATATATCTCTGGTTGTTGTTTCTGTTCCACAACATTTTGTATGTCATGTTTGGGGTGTGGGATGAAGAGAGGGATATTTTTAGTAATTATTTAATTAAAAATGATTTAATTTAGCTTCAGTGTGTAGTATTAGCCAATCAGGTGTCTTGACGCGAATCACGCGATTACGATTCAGCCTACGCAGCACAAAAAAACACAAAAAAAACCTAGTCTAAAAAACTGCTGCTAGTGATATAATGTTAGTCTATATCAATATCAGCGCTATAGCAATATAATTAGTTAGCTCATGGCAGAGTTTATCAGCCGAACTCCAGAGCGCAAATCAACCTTTGGTGTACCAAAATCATCGTAAGGTAGAGACACGGTGTCTTACATCTCTGCGTCTTTTTCCTGCCGCCGTGCAGGCCCAGATGGTAGCCTATATGATTGTGATTAGCATGCCAATTATAAAGAAACGAACCTTTTACTATGTCCATTGATTTTGATTAATATGCGCGAGGGAGAGAGAGAGAGAGCAAGACTTGTGTTGTGTGAAGACGTGAGAGTGCGCGCGCGCGGCCGGGGCGCTCTCTCTCTCTCTCTGCTCGTTTGCGCCCTGTCAAAGCATCACTCACCGATCAAAAAAGGCTTTGGCGGCCGCCAAAAAGCGGACGATCCGACGGGTTTTAGAAGATTAAATACAACCCGAAACTAAAAAAACAGACCCGGCCTCTATTTGAGACCGGCCTTTATTTACCCAAACCTGTCGCCACATGAGGCGTGTAAAAGAGACAGGCGTCTATTTGGGACTCGGCTATTATTTGAAGTTTTACGGTATAAAGATCGTTGCCGTGCTTGCATCACTCCCTTACTCCTCCTATAGTCCCTATGGCCACTTGGCCTGCGTGAATGCAAATGAAAAAAAAGGTTTTGAGGGAGAGTAGTAATAATTCGTTGCATTTATATAGCGCTTTTCTAGGTACTAGTAATTAATAGATCTGTTTAGAAGTGGACTTTTCCTATAACCACGTTCCTGTAATTGCTTGGTCGAACCCCCCCCCAAGCCCCCCCCCGCACACGCACGCACGCACGCACGCACCCCCACCCAAGCACCCAAGCACCCCCACCCAAGCACCCAAGCACCCAGCACCCCCTGTCGAAAATGACTTCCCGCGTCTCTGCTTCCGTGGGCACATCACGGAATTTTCGGCGATTCCGTGAAACTGCCACTGATTTTGAGTTAACGGTCCGTGTTCATTTCACGGAATTCTGTGAGATCAGGTTGCACGCCACACATCCATTTTCTCACGCAGAGAAAAATCGCGGACAAAGACGACACTGAGACCGACAGACAAGACAGAGAAGGTTACTTTTGATATGGAACAAATCCACAGCTGTCAGATTCTGTCAATATTTTTACGAGATTCACACAATAAATAACGTTTTGGCTCTTTGAAATGTGACAGATCGCTGTAGCGCATCAGTTCAAACGGCACGTGATACAGCAGCCTACAAATCCGTTGCCAGCGCATAATCTAGACACCTCGCGCGTGCATAGACAATTCGTGCGCAACTGCGCATAGTCACGGTATCGGTTTAAGTTGGAGAAAACAGCCGCAGGGGAACTTAACCTTCTAGGTGTAAGGGTAGCAGTATGAATAAATAAATGAATAAATAAACATAGCAGTTTGAACTCTTCTCCACTTTATTATACCACACATCAGATCACTAACTCCAAAAACCCGCGACACTCCAGTACCAAGTGCGCACGACCCATTCCTATCTACGGCAAGCCCCGAGGGGAAAAATAGATTGCATACACACATACAACGAGCGCCAGTACATCATTACCGGTATTATAGTAACAGACTTTGTTGGATTCTGTCATGTACAATCCAACAAAGTCTGTTACAATAATAATAATAAAAAAGTATTTTGAGGCCAGTTACACTGTATTGCGACAGTTGAGAAATAATAATATTTTTACAGTTTTCAACAATAATTGTCATTGTTGAACCCTTGCTCTCATTATGTTTCTGATTTCTCAGTTTTCTCATTATTTTTGCAAATAATTTATTTTATATGTTTTGAGACAGTTTGTTTTAAGAAGTTTCAAAGAGTTAGTAGCCTAAAAGAGTAAAGTAAAAGTTAAAACTTTTTTATTTAAGTAGGCATCTATTTTTTATTAAGTATTTATTTTGTATTAATACATAACCTCACTGTATTCATTTATAATGTATCATTATTGTGTGACATTTGTGTCAATAATCGTCAAGCACAGGGGACTTCGCGTAGTGGGAGGGGGCCCCCAAAAGGCTCGGACCGGCTCTGGAGACCAGACAGACAGTGTGAGGGAAATGCACAATTTTTTCCCATAAACTGTGTAGTCAGCCGTTCTCCCTCCCATCTGCACCGTGTGAATTGTGAACGCAGGCAGGTCAGTGAGTTACAGGGCGCTCCTGGTCTCCATCCAGTTTAGGCTAGTAACTAATAGGCCTATGCTGTTATATAGTTTATATAGAATTAAGTTAGCATTAGCAGAGTTGTTTGTTTTGCAGCACTGAGCAGTTCTTTTACATAACTTTATCATAAAAAACAGTACAAAAGCATTTCCAGATGACAAATATCTGGACATGCCTAGTAGTTAATGTTAATTATTGTTTTCTAAGAACAGAATGTCAATTAAAATGTTAAATGTAAAATTAAATGTAATGTAAATCTCCCAAGAAATTCTGTACAGATACCAAATACTTTGACAATCAATATATACTTAATACACTTCTGCTAATGCAAGGATTTTGTGTTTGTATTTTTTCCCAAACCAAGCCACGCCCCTCAACAAGCCCCTCCCCCATAACCCAAGCCCCGCCCCCACAATCTCACTATAAGCTGAACTCAAAAGTTGGCAGCCCTGATATAATATATACATATATATATATATATATATATATATATATATATATATATATATATATTCATATATAGGAATTTGTCTACTGAAATGTGTTTTTTATATATATAAAAAACACATTTCAGTAGACAAATTCATCGAACACGCCCACACACCCGAGCACATTACGATGTAAGACATTATTAGAATGCAATCATAGATAAATTATTGGAAACATGATTAATTTACCTCCCGAATCTATTGCGTATAACGTTACTATCTGCGATTAAAAAGCACTCTTAATCGCAATATCTGCGGTGAAAAACATTTCAATAAAGAAAGCATCACGATATACTTACTTGACTCATTATTTGCAGTATAACATCTCATCTGCAATCAGCCAAACGTGGCGCTCCTTTTGTTCTCTTCTTGTTTGGGAAGCTTCAGTTTCCTCATGCACCGCCATTACAGAAACATAACAGCGCATTTTTCAAACTCTAGTGAAGTAGTGCGTCATCATGACGTAGTATTTCTGGCGCATGCGTATATTTTTATTTCAGCTTTTCTGTTTAAGTTGTTCTAACTCATTGTGTTGTTAGACTCTGTAAATTCACAAAACTTTACTCTTTCACCTAACTAAAAGTCAATATTTTTGTTCAGTGTAGTGTAGATTGCAATTAAATGTGTTTAATTAACTTAGAACAACATAATGATATTGAAAGTATTCTGTTCACAGATGTAAAGTACAACACGTTACTGTTATGCTAAGACTCCTCTCATAAATTACATTTTATTGTCAAATATTATGTAGAAAACTGACAAAAAACAATAAGTTGTCCTGGATTATACTGTATTGCAAATTTATTGGAAAAACACATTCCAAGCATTAATGCACACAGTATACAGGTCCTTCTCAAAAAATTAGCATATTGTGATAAAGTTCATTATTTTCCATAATGTAATGATAAAAATGTAACTTTCATATATTTTAGATTCATTGCACACCAACTGAAATATTTCAGGTCTTTTATTGTTTTAATACTGATGATTTTGGCATACAGCTCATGAAAACCCAAAATTCCTGTCTCAAAAAATTAGCATATCATGAAAAGGTTCTCTAAACGAGCTATTAACCTAATCATCTGAATCAACTAATTAACTCTAAACACCTGCAAAAGATTCCTGAGGCTTTTAAAAACTCCCAGCCTGTTTCATTACTCAAAACCGCAATCATGGGTAAGACTGCCGACCTGACTGCTGTCCAGAAGGCCATCATTGACACCCTCAAGCAAGAGGGTAAGACACAGAAAGAAATTTCTGCACAAATAGGCTGTTCCCAGAGTGCTGTATCAAGGCACCTCAGTGGGAAGTCTGTGGGAAGGAAAAAGTGTGGCAAAAAACGCTGCACAACGAGAAGAGGTGACCGGACCCTGAGGAAGATTGTGGAGAAGGACCGATTCCAGACCTTGGGGGACCTGCGGAAGCAGTGGACTGAGTCTGGAGTAGAAACATCCAGAGCCACCGTGCACAGGCGTGTGCAGGAAATGGGCTACAGGTGCCGCATTCCCCAGGTCAAGCCACTTTTGAACCAGAAACAGCGGCAGAAGCGCCTGACCTGGGCTACAGAGAAGCAGCACTGGAGTACCCACAGTCAGTGATGGTCTGGGGTGCCATGTCAGCTGCTGGTGTTGGTCCACTGCGTTTTATCAAGGGCAGGGTCAATGCAGCTAGCTATCAGGAGATTTTGGAGCACTTCATGCTTCCATCTGCTGAAAAGCTTTATGGAGATGAAGATTTCATTTTTCAGCACGACCTGGCACCTGCTCACAGTGCCAAAACCACTGGTAAATGTATTGAGTGCATAACTGAACATAATTATTTGAAGGTTGACTTTTTTGTATTAAAGAAAACACTTCTTTTATTGGTCGGATGAAATATGCTAATTTTTTGAGACAGGAATTTTGGGTTTTCATGAGCTGTATGCCAAAATCATCAGTATTAAAACAATAAAAGACCTGAAATATTTCAGTTGGTGTGCAATGAATGTAAAATATATGAAAGTTTAATTTTTATCATTACATTATGGAAAATAATGAACTTTATCACAATATGCTAATTTTTTTAGAAGGACCTGTATATTATAGACTAAACACATTTAATACATGAACAAATTATTTTTGGACAACACACGTTTTCCATTAAAATTATTATTTTTATTTAGTATATTAGTCAATACATCAAAATAAATTTCATTTAATAACTTATAACTTTAAAACACTATAAAATGATCATGAAAGTGTACTTTCTTTAAGTAAAACTTAATTAGACATTATTACAAAGTGCATTTTTAAAAAGTACACTTAAGTGTGTTTAGAAATATTGTGATGAAAGTGTACTTACTTTAAGTTAAGCTTAACTAGATATTATTACAAAGTGCATTTGTAAAAAGTGCACTTAAGTGAGTTAATAAATTTTGTCATTAAAGTGTATTCCCTTTAAGTACACTTAAGTGGTCTTTAATTTTAATTATATTATATTATCTGCAAGTACACTTTTCAAAAAGTATACTTTTATGAGTTTAAGCACACAAAAAGTACTCTTTCAATACAATTAAGCACACTTCTTTTTCACAAGGGAAGATCTCGTTATTACGACATAATTCAGTGGAAAAAATAATATGTGGCAGCAATGCGTCACCTTTCTTTTCTATATGGACTTGTTATTCAATTTGTTGGTTTCAGCCAACACCCGGACTTGCTATGGCACGAGCAGAATAAAGCTGAATTTGAGGGAACCCCACTTCCGTGTGTGTGTCATTCTCCCAGATCTGGTGTTCTGGCATTTTCGCAATATGAAAAACAGCAGTTATGATGTAGTCCAGCAATCTAGTGTTCCGCAAATGAAAACGTACTTTTAGAGCGACCCGGTCCGTGTAACGCTTCACAATCAGAACATACACTCTTAACCCGAATTAGTTGACTTTACTCGCAAATCGCGTGGAAACCCGTTGCCCTATACCACTTTAGTTTTTACACAAGCTGAAACTAAACATGTTGAGTTGTATTGACATATAATCTTATGTGCAGTAGACAAAACAAGTTTACATTAGTAGTCTTTACTGAAAATCATTAGTTCACATTCTAAAACTTTTTGAGTTTAGGCGTATTATTAGGTACTCAGCATGGATTGCAACATGAAACTTTTCATTTTTCATGACTTTTAATCTCTATTGATGTCAACATCAATGTGAAGTGATCGCTGGATCACTTTACTACTGTATAGCTATTTAGCTATAACAACTGTGCATTTTCAGACACACAGGTAAAGCAGCCAGATAATAATAACTAATTTTCAAATGTCAAGGGCAAGAGCCCAACTAAAGCCAACACTCATCACCATTATGGTGAATATTTTTAAATTAAATTAAACAATAATTCATCAACATCTAAACCTCTGTTAATTCTCAATACCGTCTGTTGCCGAGGCCTGTGCTCGTCCAGCCAGGTGTAGAGCCCTTGGAAGCACGTTAGAAGCGGGTCTTTTCACGTGACCTGGCAGGTTTTTGAATACCAGTGGTTTCTGCCTTTTGATTTGTGATGTGGTGTTTGAACCCCTCCCCTTCCTTATGAAACTAAACATACCAAGTAATCTCTGCTAAACTTGATTAGTGCAATGAATCTTTCAGCTAAATAGTACAAACAACTAATGTTGTTTAGTAGCCTAATGATAGCAGGTTTTTACAAAACATAAAAGAATAAGTAATGATCACTCGTAAGTTTAATTAGAAACAAAATCTGGGTTTACAGTGTACAATGCAAATGCAAAAATGAAAAATTGAAACCAGACATTCATTTTTCTTGTTTTTCCAGTTACATTATTAATGGATAGTTGCCTTTTTCTCCCCTTTTTCAATTTTACTTGTGCTAAATTGTGACTTCAGAAACAAACATTTGAATAAATGAAATCTAACCGATTTTCTATTTTTCTATTTTTCGTCTTGTAATTTGCGCCGTGGGCGGGACCATTAGCACGGGGGTGTGGCCGTGGACTAACTTTACTATCATTTCATTGATGCAACTGCTTTATTTACACTGCATGCACGTTGAGGAGAAGTTTAAAAGACAGAACACAGGACGACATTTTTCACCCGAAGTGCCAGTTTTTATTGTTAATAACTGCACTGTTAAACCTTGCTGTAAAAAAGGCCAAATTCTGACAATATCATACCATTTTCCATTAAAAACAGTGCTGACAGTATTTTACTGTAAAAAAAACCTGGCAAGGTCTAACAGTGTGTGCTAAATGTAGAATTCAGGAGCAGCGGGCGAAACGGTGGCCTGGCTTAGCCTATTTCTCCCGCTGCCCCGCTGGTTTGTAGGGTAGACTGTGTACAGTTGAGACATGAGTACAGTTGAGACACCTTAAATAACTTGCGTGTGCAGCAAGCACAAGTTGTGATATTTCCTGTGCACATGTGTATTAGTGTCCTCTTTGATCGTGGGAAATTTGAACAACGGGCGCATCTCCGATCCGAAGATATCAGCAAAAGTTTTTTTCTAAGATGACACGTTCACTTCAGCATGCACATTCCACAATGAAGAGCTTATTATGCGTATGTGACTGTTAAACGTAACTGGTATCATCACAAACGTTATTCTGTGCGCTAAAAACTGGCATATTATATGCTATTGTGTCATGCAGGTCATTGCAAAATCTAGAGAAATGTGCGAGGTGGCCAGCGGGGTAAGTTGAGACACACGTGTATCTCGATAGAGTTCTATTACGAAACACACTGTTTAGTTGTTTTTAAACATTTTGCCTTATGTAAACATATAGCCTACTATAAATTTGTGATTTTCCTTATTTTCAGAACATTGCAGTGCATGTGAAACATCTACTCCTATAATGATCTATATATATATATATATATATATATATATATATATATATATATATATATATATATATATAATTTATTTAATAATTTACTTGATTTGATTTTCACCGCATATGATGCGCGCGAAATGTTTTTTGGTAAAAAAAAAAAAAATTGGGGCAAGAACCCTTGCAACATTATTTTAAATAGATTAAGAAAGCCACCACTACTGGTCACATCTAGTATGGTTAGATTGATTTGTTTAGATCCAGTGAAGTCGTGTCCCACCACTTTTTCTCAGGATCGATATTGTCCCCCACCACTTTTTGAAACATTAAGGCACGGATGTAGCCTACCTAATAAATAAAACCTCTCCAGTTAACTAGCATTAATTTAGTTCGCTATTAAATAAGAGATCTAGCCCTAAAATGTGTTGTTTTTTAACTCAAGCTGAGTGCTCGTTGGCGCTGCTATCAGTTGCATGGATTCAGTTGTTCTCTGTACAGTTGTTCTCCGCCGTTGCGGAGACTCTCTATTCATTCCAGTGAAATCACAAAATAAAACGTCCCGCTCTGGTCCCGCCCTCACTCTCGCTGAATCAATCATAAGCATATAATCTATAATTAATTATAGAAATTTAGATATTAAATTTAAAGCTCCAATCTCCTCAGGCCTCCAAAGATCCCGAAAAAAAGTCCGTTGTTGCTTCAGTGACTACCTACTTTGCTCAGAGAACCTGTCAATCACAGCTGTCAATCATGTAGCCTACGCCACAGCTCCGTTTTTATAGCATCAAATAACTAACTAAAAACAAACTTGTTTTAAAAACAAACACTTGAAATTACATCAGCGTGATGAAAACTACAGTAAATGACAGAAACTATCTTTGGAAAAAAGATATGTGAAGTGTAATTTAATTGTTTAGTTGGTCTCACGTCCCATTGAATAACATAGGGAGGCGGGGTTTATGAGCTATACTAGGACCGGTCACCGGGGGGCGATCGAGACGCTTTGGCTTCACTTTTCAGGGCTTGTGCGGCACGCTTGGTTGAGAGAGGCTGCACAGTTAAGCGGGCAACGGCCACACACCAGGCCACAGACCCCCTGCCAAATTATTACCCTCCTCGTTGAAGTCATCTGATTGCCTAATCCTAACCCCTCCCCCACAACTAATCCTAAACCTACCAATGTTAGGGGGGTAATAATTTGGCGGGGGGCAAAATTCGGCACAACCGTCTATGGGCACAACACCTATAGTGGGGCGGTTAAGCGCAAAAATCGATCACTTTGCGATAAAAGCATCAAATTTGGTATGAAGGCTCACAAAGGGGGTCTGATCAGATTTAGGACCATAGGCGCTTGAAATTTGACCCCTGGGGTCAAGCATTAAAAGCTGCCAGAAACATAAATGCAATAACATATTTCACCATAAATACATGTAAATATGATCACACTTTCACAAAGGTCTTTAAACTTTAAAATAAAAGATATGTTTTAAAATTTCCTCCTGTAATACTAAATATTACTATACATGGGTTAATGAATTATCTGTAAATTCATGTTATGTGATCAAAATTAGACATCACAGTGAAATCACATGCTGTTCAAGAGCTGCACTTGTTGTTGGAATTTGGCGAACACTGTGCCTTTTTGAAAAAAGCTTTTTCCTAGCCGTGTTCACGCTCTCACATGTTCTGGTTCTGTCATACAGCAGAACTGTGAACCTTTCAATTGTCTCTGATATACAGGTGCTGGTCATATAATTAGAATATCATCAAAAAGTTGATTTCAGTAATTCCATTAAAAAAGTGAAATTTGGATATTATATTCATTCATTACACACAGACTGATATATTTCAAGTGTTCATTCCTTTTCATTTTGATGATTATAACTGACAACTAATGAAAACCCACAAAACAGTATCTCAGAAAATTAGAATATTGTGAAAAGGTTCAATATTGAAGACACCTGGTGCCACACTCTAATCAGCTAATTAACTCAAAACACCTGCAAAGGCCTTTAAATGGTCTCTCAGTCTAGTTCTGTAGGCTACACAATCATGGGGAAGACTGTTGACTTGACAGCTGTCCAAAAGACGACCATTGACATCTTGCAAAAGGAGGGCAAGACACAAAAGGTCATTGCTAAAGAGGCTGGCTGTTCACAGAGCTCTGTGTCCAAGCACATTAATAGAGAGGCGAAGGAAAGGAAAATATGTGGTAGAAAAAAGTGTACAAGCAATAGGGATAACCGCACCCTGGAGAGGATTGTGAAACAAAACCCATTCAAAAATATGGGGGAGATTCACAAAGAGTGGACTGCAGCTGGAGTCAGTGCTTCAAGAACCACCACGCACAGACGTATGCAAGACATGGGTTTCAGCTGTCGCATTCCTTGTGTCAAGCCACTCTTGAACAAGACACAGCGTCAGAAGCGTCTCGCCTGGGCTAAAGACAAAAAGGACTGGACTGCTGCTGAGTGGTCCAAAGTTATGTTCTCTGATGAAAGTAAATTTTGCATTTCCTTTGGAAATCAAGGTCCCAGAGTCTGGAGGAAGAGAGGAGAGGCACAGAATCCACGTTGCTTGAAGTCCAGTGTAAAGTTTCCACAGTCAGTGATGGTTTGGGGTGCCATGTCATCTGCTGGTGTTGGTCCACTGTGTTTTCTGAGGTCCAAGGTCAACGCAGCCATCTACCAGGAAGTTTTAGAGACTTCATGCTTCCTGCTGCTGACCAACTTTATGGAGATGCAGATTTCATTTTCCAACAGGACTTGGCACCTGCACACAGTGCCAAAGCTACCAGAACCTGGTTTAAGGACCATGGTATCCCTGTTCTTAATTGGCCAGCAAACTCGCCTGACCTTAACCCTATAGAAAATCTATGGGGTATTGTGAAGAGGAAGATGCGATACGCCAGACCCAACAATGCAGAAGAGCTGAAGGCCACTATCAGAGCAACCTGGGCTCTCATAACACCTGTGCCACAGACTGATCGACTCCATGCCACGCCACATTGCTGCAGTAATTCAGGCAAAAGGAGCCCCAACTAAGTATTGAGTGCTGTACATGCTCATACTTTTCATGTTCATACTTTTCAGTTGGCCAACATTTCTAAAAAATCTTTTTTTTGTATTGGTCTTAAGTAATATTCTAATTTTCGGAGATACTGAATTTGGGATTTTCATTAGTTGTCAGTTTTAATCATCACAATTAAATGAAATAAACATTTGAAAATTATCAGTCTGTGTGTAATGAATGAATATAATATCCAAGTTTCACTTTTTGAATGGAACTACTGAAATAAATCAACTTTTTGATGATATTCTAATTATATGACCAGCACCTGTATGTGAGGGAATATCAGATGGAGCACAGCTCAATTCCAACAATGCCCGAGTAAGTTCGGGGAGGATTCCTGCAGACTAAAATCTATTTTATGTTATATTTGCCTGTCTGAGTTATGTTTGCTTACTTGCAGTATTAGCCTACACTATTTTTTACTGAGTAACAGTGAGAAACACATTCAACTGACTTTACAAGTGAGATAAAGGCAGTCAAGAGTAAAACATCCCACCAGTTCCCTAGATTTTAAAGAGAATAATATTCAACTCTGGCCACCACAAGATGAAACCTACTGACTGAATAAGGAGGAGTCACTGACAAACTACTAAGTAAAAATGATGCGTATTAGTATATGCACACAATTTAATAATAAATAATTTAAAAAGTACATAATTTCTGATAGATATCATAACCTCTTTTCCTTTTTGTTTAAAAATTAACTAGATTGATTAATGATCAAATGTGCAACTTTTTTAATTGTTAATTTCTGTCATCTATCCATTATGACATTATGAAATCCATATTTGGCAGCCATTTTCAATTTTTTTTAAAACTTATCTTATATTTTAAAGTTTAAAGACCTTCTTTGGTAAAGTGTGCTCATATTTACATGTATTTTTGGTGAAATGTGTTATTGCATTTTATGTTTCTGGCAGCTTTTAATTCATTTTCCCATTACGAAATCCATATTTGGCGGCCATTTTAAAAAATGACCGACATGGCCCCCAGGGGCCAAATTTTGAGCGCCTACGGTCCTAAATCTGATCAGACCCCCTTTGTGAGCCTTCAAATTTCATGCTTTTATCGCTAAGTGATCGATTCTGATGAAAATCCGCGCTTAGCCGCCCCACTACTAAATATGAGCTGATATAAGCAAATATGCCGCCCCGCCCCTCAGTGTTCAGCGCTCAGGTTTCACTCTCTCACAGCATTTTTTTTAAAAACTTTGCGAGCGGCTCCACTTCCGGAGATGCACAACTTGGAAGCTACGCTGGCCGAGCAGGTAGCATCAGAACACCGACACTCAGTTTGCTCAGTTTATCACTTAAAACCAACAAAATATCAACGTCTAATGATGCTAAAATTTTATGGTGTGTGGACATTAATCTTATTACTTTTAGCGGACGTTGGGTTTTGATTACTTAAAGGGTTAGTTCACCCAAAAATGAAAATTCTGTTATTAATTAGGCTACTCACCATCAGGTCGTTCCAAACCCGTAAAACTTTCGTTCATCTTCAGAACACAATGAAGATCGTTTTAATTAAATCTGAGAGATTTCTGTCCCTTAGTGTGTAGCTATGCTACACTTTGATGCTTCAACAAGATCATAAAGAGATCGTAAAACTAATCCATATGAATTGAGTGGTTTAGTCCAGTGTTTCTCAACCTTATTGGAGTATTGGACCCCCATAATATCTGAAACCAGCCTCATGGACCCCCCTACCCCTGTTCTCACCCGCCATCCACTGTTTTCTTTCCAATCACAATGATTTTCACAGTTAAACGCTATGAATGCAATATCAGTGAATGCAAGTTAAGTAATTAATATTTTTTTTAATGACTGGCAACTAGAATTTAATTTGATTGCATTGAAATGGCACAACAATTACACAATCAATCACAACAACATTGTCAATTTCAGAACAATATTCTACTGCATTCTGTAAAACATCACATGTCCATTAATGTCCAATTTGAGATTAATATTTTAACAACGTCCATTTGACTGTTACTTTTTCTCCCCTATGCGACAGTTCTCTGACTGAAATCAACGCGCTGTAAACGTACTGGATTGAGTAAAATGGCGGCATATCGAGGTAAAAATAAAAACGCACATGAGGTAATTTAAAATAATTTTGT
Organism: Gila robusta; assembly: GCA_030770095.1. Lineage (NCBI taxonomy): Eukaryota > Metazoa > Chordata > Actinopteri > Cypriniformes > Leuciscidae > Gila > Gila robusta. The sequence goes on from JAVALU010001482.1 coordinate 35,683, forward strand.
AATTTCAACTAGGGCTGCACAATTTGGGGAAAATGTCATATTGCGATTATTGAGGTCAATATTGCGATATGCGATATAATAAACAAAAGGTTTCATGAGTCAACTTGCTTAGTTCTAAAGCAAAATGCACACTCAGATTAGTGATACTTCTGTATATTAATGTGTATTTCTCCACTCAAACTAGCAACAACAACTAAATTATTGATAACACCTTTAATGATCAATAAACCATTGATGCCTGGATAAAAATGTCATTACAAGTGAAAGCTCTAATTTTTTTTAAAACATTTATTAGGCTTCAAAAAATATAACAGCTTTTAATTTGTGAACTTCAAAAAATCCTCACGATAAACCCATAATAAATGTCATATTTACCTGTGCCTTTCCTGTCTGACAGGTAGGACATATACAAAAATTGAATAAAGTTATCAAATTAGTCTGCATAAATTATAAATTATATATAGACTAGGCCCTAATCCTTATTAAAGCTACAAAAGTTCTTTAGTCAAGAGCACCGAGTAATTTTCTCTGTTCAATTTGTTCTTTGATTAACTTTACTGACAGAAAGCTTTATTGGATGCTGGCGCTTTAAAGGGACACCAGGCAGGAATCCCGTTTTTGTCAAACAGCGACCCCTAGAGTCGCTGTGGAGTACTTGTATTTAACGTTACTGTCGTAAATACCACTCACGCAGAGCGTGACATGGCCTGTTACATAGTATACAATAGTACATTGTGTTTAATTTGTCGTTTAATGGGATCTAATATATGTTGTTAGTGGTGAGAATTTTCACGTGATTAAATACATAGATCCGACAATGTACTTTAATGGTCCAGAGGCAGAACTTTTGCCAAGTGTGTCAGAGGTTCTGGGTTGGTTCTAATCCGTACTAGTAGTATAGTTTATTTTCCTCATCAAAACCGATTGTTTATTAGTGGTTGTATTTCAAGCAGGGACACGTTTTTTTGTGCATTAGGTTTTGTGATTTCATCGTAACAAATATAGAGAGTCTCTCAGTCTCCGCAACGGATTGAGGCGCGCGTTTGTGTGAAGACTGTGCGCGTCACAACAGAACACTGTATCCGGGGACGGGGACGGGGGACGGGGACGAAAGAAGTCATATAACCATTTCAATAACTCTGAAGCTGTTCAGTTAAGCTAAAAAAACTGCATAGAATCCCTTTAAGAGCAGCCGCTGTTGAGACGCGGATTTCTCTCAAAACTCTTTACGTCCATCATAAGTCTGCTCTTATGTTATGAAGATACTCGACAAAACGATATTTTGGCATAACTGTGTGTGTTGTTCGTTCAAGCGCGAAAGAGAACTGTATTCTGGCGCGCGGTCTGTTTATGCGATAATGCGCATGATACTGGCGCGCGTCTTTCTGTGAGTCAGCACATTCACAGGCAGCGCGCTCTCTTTTGACTTGTCGTGCAAGAATGCTTTAAAGGCATTCGCACGAATAAGAGCGGAAGGATTAGTTAGAAAGAAAGAAAGATGGATTAGTTAGAAAGAAAGAAAAAAGATAGATTCGTTAGAAAGAAAGATATATAGATTAGTTCGAAAGAAAGAAAGATAGATTAGTTAGAAAGAAAGAAAGAAAGATTAGAAAGAAAGAAAGAAAGATTAGGTAGAAAAAAGAAAGAAAGAAAGAAAGATTAGTTCGAAAGAAAGAAAGATAGATTAGTTAGAAAGAAAGAAAGAAAGAAAGATTAGGTAGAAAAAAGAAAGAAAGAAAGAAAGAAAAAGAAAGATTAGTTAGAAAGAAAGATAGATAGATTAGTTAGAAAGAAAGAAAGATAGATTAGTTAGAAAGATAGATTAGTTAGAAAGAAAGATAGATTAGATAGAAAGAAAGAAAGAAAGAAAGATTAGGTAGAAAGAAAGATTAGGTAGAAAGAAAGATTAGGTAGAAAGAGAAAGAAAGAAAGAAAGAAAGATTAGGTAGAAAGAAAGATTAGGTAGAAACAGAAAGAAAGATTAGGTAGAAAGAAAGAAAGAAAGAAAGAAAGAAAGAAAGAAAGAAAGAAAAATAAAGAAGGATTAGTTAGAAAGAAAGAAAGATGGATTAGTTAGAAAGAAAGATGGATTAGTTAGAGAGAAAGAAAAAAGATAGATTGGTTAGAAAGAAAATAAGATAGATAGATTAGTTAGAAAGAAAGAAAGATAGATTAGTTAGAAAGAAAGAAAGATTAGAAAGAAAGAGAAAGAAAGAAAGATTAGAAAGTAAGAAAGAAAGAAAGAAAGAAAGAAAGAAAGAAAGATTAGGTAGCGAGAAAGAGAGAGAGAAAGAAAGAAAGAAATAAAGATAGATTAGGTAGAAAGAAAGATTAGGAAGAAAGAAAGAAAGATTAGGTAGAAAAAAGAAAGAAAGAAAGAATGAAAGAAAGAAAGATTAGTTAGAAAGAAAGAAAGATAGATAGATTAGTTAGAAAGAAAGAAAGATAGATTAGATAGAAAGAAAGAAAGATAGATTAGATAGAAAGAAAGAAAGATAGATTAGTTAGAAAGAAAGAAAGAAAGATAGATAGATAGATAGATAGATAGATAGATAGATAGATAGATAGATAGATAGATAGATAGATAGATAGATAGATAGATAGATAGATAAAGTTCATTAGTACATATAGAATGGTAGTTTAATTGAGTCTAGGGCTTCAGGGAGTTTAGATTTGAGTTTTTGTGTTGTACACTACTGGGCCACCGTAGTCTTGGCTCAATTTGAACATGTTGCAATGAAAGTCAATGGGATTTTTATGGTTTTTAATATTAATTTTTAAGAAATCTGAAAGTCACATCAAAAAGAAAAGTAATAGCACACAAGTCATTTAAAAGCTGAACATTTTGATAGTTGAATGGTTTTTGTAGCACAAAGTAGAGAGGAGAAGAAAGCGACCACGGAAGAATACGGAATAATAATAAAGATTTGGATTTCAATAGTGTGAATGCTTGAAGCATTCACACTAATAATATAAATATGGGGCCCAACAAGTGTTTGGTTACAAACAAGTTATACGAGGATACAATTAATGATGAATTACAACAGACAGAAAGGGACTATGTACATGTTCAAGGTACATTAATTATTCTATGACAAAGATTGCATCAGTCACGCAGAATGTATTTTATATTGATGTTAAAATGGGTTGTTTAATTCGATTCAGTCTTCAGACTCTGATGAACATCACTCATTCAGCCTGATACACTGAAAAAAGGGAGACTGGTCACCTGTTAGATTTATCAAATTATATTTAGTATATTTTACTAAAGGGTTTTATGTTCTTAAGTAAAACGTGATAGCATTGTGTAGACTGCACATTATATGCAGAAAGCGTGCACGAACATATTTAGCTCATGTTGGGATAAAGTAAGACAATCAAGTGAATGTATCAGTTCTCATTTCATCTCGCGATATTCACGCACGGGTGCAGATGCATTTCGGGAAGAAGAAACAAAAGTCCGCGCTTTTTTTAACGGTCCCACTTACAACTTCCAGCTCAACTCGACCTGGGTCTATTCCACCATCGCTCAGCTCAACTCTGTAAGTATATTTTGCTAATAGCCTCCTGGTAACAGTAATTAAATAATGTGGGACCCCCATTTTCGAAGAGAGCAAAGAAAAAAGCAGATTTTACAAGATGAAAGTTAGATCGCTTTGATCGCTTGTTAAGCACCTGCAAAAAACGGTTGCGTAGCTCAGAGTAACTTTACAAGTAAGAGAGAAACAGATACGTGCATATATCTGACAGAATAGGCTACAATATAATTCTACGAGTTAGAGGTTTGTTGCAGCAAAACTGAAATTGGTGATTTTTGGAACAACAAGGTTTTGGTGAGTTTTAATTTGTTTTTGTCGAATTTGAATGAAGTGTGTTTTAACCATAGATTTAACTTAATAGAGAGTAGACGCCTTATCGACCGCTACTGCCTGCTGGCGCGGAAGATCCGTGGGGCCGCCATCTTAGACCGATCACCCGCTCCACTCAGTGCAATCTGTTTGGCGGGTGCAATGAGCTGTCCGCGCATTTAATTAATCACACCGAACTGATTTTCACGCGGGTTTATTTTTCTGCAAAGGTCATACATGTAGCTATGATACAGGACACATGGTTTCCAAAAATACAGCGTATTTTTAATATTCATAGTTGGCTTAACAGCAGTGGTGGCTTGTCAATATGCTTCATGCGGTTTCATGGGCGAGGGACGCCGGACAAATGGATGTCTATTTGAGTCCTTAAATTTTTAGCAGCATGTGACCTGAAGCTGGTCTCTAATTGGTTTCTTAAAGATCCTCCTCCGGGCGCAGGTCCCTGGCGAATCAGATTTTGATACATGTTATTTTATCCAATCTGATTGGTTCACGTCACCTGTCATTCAACTTTACGTTCTTGGCCATTACTGCGAGTGCGCAGGCGACTCCGCCAAAACCTTGCTAGGCTGATCACTTTCGTAGAGATAATGGCAGCAGTTAAACCAAATTCTGTCATTAATTTTCAAAAAAACCCTTTCACACGGCGTTCGCTGGAAGAAAAAAAAAGGATGAAGTATCTCGGACCGGACCAACCCGATTTACAAATACAGAACGAGCTTCACCCGCGAGTGTTATGAGAAACGTGTCGGCACTGAAGTTTTGTGGACAATGACGGGGGTAAGAGACCTCTAACAGCTATCTGAAATTTATTTGTATTTATTTTCGCCCCGCCCCTCCAAAAATAATTATCACCAACCGCCACTGCTTAACAGTAATAGAATATTCTGATATATACATGGATTTCTCGGCGACGTCATCACTGCATGCGCACGCAGCCAGGGGGCAAAAGACCCGCGGTCTTCGTACCGGAGTGAAGGGTTTCTGATGGCAGATACATTTTGATAGACGTACCCTGTCATGCATTTGCAGTTAGCCGTAAGGATGTAACCAAGGCCCTTATGGACATACACCCAGGCATCATAAGGCTTGGCTTTAATGCCTTGCCTTTGACTAGGGAGCACATCTGACCTCAACACGCAAAAATCCGGTGCAGCATCAAAGTATTTGACGAGCTGCACATGACCACATAGCACGTAGTTGTATGCATCAAGGGATTTGTACGCTCTAATCATTTCTCTTGTATACACACTTGGTGTCTGAATTAGACAATTATATATATATATATATATATATATATCAGGCCATACAATTGCTGGCCACTTCTTGTCATCCACAATCCAAAGATCGTCAGGTATTACGTAGGGATCCGGCAAGATTGCTGAGAGTAAGTTTTTTAATATAATCGCCACGGTCGGAGGTACTACTTCCCACATAATCCATCGTCAAATCTTTGATTTACAGTAAATAATGTTATATGTGTGCAGTCATGATATGTTGCAGGTCGTAAAGTAACGTAAACAAGGTTAACTTATATAAAAGCAAATTCGGGCTCTATTGAGGCTATTACATTGCTAACTTAGTCTAACATGATAATTCATACATGCATCACAGTATGTCCAGATTTTGATTCGTAAACAGTTGGATGGACGTTTTACATAATGTTATATTAATATGAAACACAAACAAACAGATCCAACTCTGAAATTGCAGTTTATTATGGAGTCAACAAGAAATTACAAACAATGCGAAATCTACGTTAATTACAATGTTTTTTTACAGAACTCGGTATAACAGATAGCGTTTTTTTGCCCCCTGGATGCGCGCGCATCCGGTATTGTTTGTATACAAGAAACCCGTGTATGATATAAAGTGACCAGACGTCCGTGACGTCTTGCGCCCAGCGGCCAATAGGGCGTCTATCTCTATATTATGTCTATGGTTTTAACCATGAGCTAACAAGGTAACGATAACGTTGAAGTAATTTGAGCTAATGTTAGTCCCAGTTCTGGAAGCCAGAGATACTTCATTTCAGAAAGTGCACAGTTGTATTTTCCTGTGTTTAGCAAGTGTTTTAACGTTATACAGTCTATTGGTAACTAGAGATAAAAAAAAAAAAAAAAACTTTGGGGGTGGGGTGCTCACCCAAAATACTGCTTTGCCAGGAACTGCATTAATGTTTTAAGTTGTACGGTACATTTTGAGTAAGTTTAACCTTTTAGAAAAGACAAGGGGTCACTTAATCTACAAAATGTGTTTTTAAATGGTTCTTAGCTGTTCATGTTAAACAAGAAGGAAGAGTTTAACTTGAAAGGCTTATGATTTAACATTAACATATAGTCTTGTTTTTAATTATTTCATGGTAACATTAATTTATGTTCTTGCTCTTTGTTGTTGCAGATGGACACTAAACTCACACTCTGTACATGTCATGTGGAGTCAGCTCTTTCAATGTGGGCTCACGTTTGTGTGGTGAGTAATGTTTACATTTTTTGCCTCACAGGGCAGGGTTCTGTAGTAGGCTATTCAGTGTTTCCCACAGAATGTCAGTCTAAAATGTTTTCCCGCATTTTGCTACCATTTTTTGAGATAGTGCCAGTAGTTTTTACAACTTGTGCAACCTTCAAATTTGACTACCTGTTGTTGTTGTTGTTGTTTATTTCATGTTTAAAAACAGGAGGGAGTCTGCAAAGGGAGATCTCCCAGTGGCCTGTGGGCCGTTTTGGCCTGCCGTTAAATAATAACTTGATCAGCCGCAGATATAATATAGCGAGCTTCTTTAAAAATTATAATATAGAAAACAGGAGAATCCACGTATCCGCCGTCTCCTTGTCTTTCTCTCTCTGTTTTTCTGCCAAATAATACGTTGACGACCGTTAATAAGTCTTTGTTGATAACTGCCAAGCAGCTGGCCACAAGTTTTAACGTTTGTGCTTCTAAAGCCTTTTCAGGTGGGGTGCGACGCTCCGTTTGCCGACACATTTGGATCAATAAATAACCATTCAGTCAATAAGTAGAGGCTGCAATAACTTTTTTGCAAGAAGGTTAAGCTACTGCTTTTATATTGGTTGTATTGGCCATTTAAAGGTTAACTTTTAAAGGTTAATTTTAATAATTAATATACATTGTTGTATAACACATAATATACATGATTTGACCCCAAAAATCCTGATAGGAGTACCCCTAGTATGTTTAGTTGTTGTTATTTGATATTTCATAATTTGACAGCATGTTTATTTCTAATTAGAAATACTTATATTTGTAAAATTTCTTTGATTTATCCTTATTTATTTTATTTTTTATTTCTCTTTTTCAGTGACGAGTGATGCAGAAAATGCTGTGAATGTGGCGTTGTAAAGCCTGCCCCTCATTTTTACCAAGTAGGTCCCATGTATTAAAGCATTATCGGGTAAAACATAGTTTTTATGGGAATAATAATAGATTTCCATGTGCATATGTAACCTGCCCGTGCACTTTTAGAACATGGAATGCACTTTTAATTCATTTGAATAGATTCCATGTGGCTGAAACCTCTCATCAAACAGAGAGCTGTATATTTGGCTGCCATTTATGTCTTTGTGAGGATCTTGTCTCTGAAAGGGATTACTGGGTTCACATTAATGCACACCTGAAGAAAAATGAGGTTGTAACTTGCATGTTTTTGGGCTGCGACTTTCAAACGAATATCAACGGAACATTTAAATCCCACAAGAGCAGAACACACAATTCCTATTCATTAACAGATTTTAAACCAGGCATTGTGACATCTACCACTTTTGTTTCCCTGAATTCAACTGAAAATACTTCAAACGATGATATAGGTGAGGTATACTTGGATGCACAACCAGATTCCAGTGTAGATACCCTAAAAGACCTTCCAAATGTAATAGAACACACTTTTGCAGCAGCTCTGTTAAAGTTAGAACATTTTACTCATGTACCAAGCACAGCAATCAGTGATTTTTTGTCTGAGCTTAACCACTTAACTAGCTCTCTCTCAAGTTCCCTCACTGATGGTATTCTAGTTGATATTTTTCAGAGGCACAAACTTCAGGTTGACAGAGATGTCATAGAGGAAATAACCACTGCTTTATGCACAGGGAATCCTATAAATAAAGCCATAGCTAAGGGTGGGACTTTGAGTTCTGCATATCAACGTAAGCAGTATTATAATGCAAACTTTAATGTAATACAACCAGTTGAATATATTTTGGATGCTAAAGAGAACAAAACCTTTCAGTATGTCCCCATTCTTGAATCACTACAAGTGCTTTTGAATAGGAAAGATATCTTGGACAAGATAGATCACAAAACAGAAGCGGAGACTTCAGGTGAAATTGTGTACAGGTCTTTCAGGGACGGTCTGCATTTTAAGCAAAACACTTTTTTGTCAGGGGAGGAGTTAAGACTATCTGTAAGTTTGTATGTTGATGACTTCGAGGTCTGCAACCCTCTAGGCACCTCCCGTAAAACACACAAACTTTGTGCTGTGTATTGGGTGCTGAGTAACCTTCCTCCTGGGTGTAATTCGTCTTTGACCTCCATCTACTTAGCACTGTTGTGCAAAACAGACGATGTTAAGTGCTATGGCTATGACAAGGTTTTAGAACCACTTGTTAGAGATCTCAGGTCTTTGGAAGTTAGTGGAATATTTGTTCCACAACTGGGCAGATCACTTAAAGGTACAGTTCAGTCAGTTGCTGCAGACAATTTAGGAGCTCATGGAATAGCAGGCTTTGTTGAGAGTTTTACAGGCACCTATTTTTGTCGTTTTTGTACTGCAACAGCCTCAGAAATTGCATTGAATGAGGTGAGATCAGAAACCTTTATCCTCAGAACAAAAGAAACACATGGGACTCATGTCAAAGCAGCCTTAGATAGTGGCAGTAACTGTTTTGGAGTTAAACGAGCATGTCCTTTGACTAAAGCCCTTTCTCATTTTCACGTTGTCAGTGGCTACCCTCCTGACATTGCCCATGACCTCTTTGAAGGCATTGTGCCTGTTGAAATAGCAAGTTGTCTCAAAATACTAATATCAAAGAAGTATATCAGCTTGGATGATATCAACAATTCCATTCTTCACTTTCCATACAAGTGGACAGACAAAACAAATAAGCCTCATGTTTTGCCGCAAAATCTGTCAAGCAGGAAAACTATAGGTGGTAATGCCCATGAAAACTGGAGCTTGCTAAGATTGCTCCCCTTTCTAATTGGCCCCCAAATTCCTGAGCATGATCCTGCATGGCAAGTCTTGTTGGATCTAAAACAGATTGTGGAGCTTGTGGTTGCCCCAGTCCACAACGATGAGTCTATTGCATTCCTTGAAAGCAAAGTTTCTGACCATAGACAAAGGCATCAAGAGGTGTTTCCACAGAATAGACTGCTGCCCAAACACCATTATCTAGAACATTATCCAAAACTAATAAAGTTGTTTGGGCCTCTTGTGAGTCTTTGGACCATGAGATTTGAGGCAAAGCACAGTTTCTTTAAAAGGGTAATTAAACGCACGAGTTGCTTTAAAAATGTGCCCCTCTCTCTGGCTGTGAAACATCAGTATATGATTGGGTACCACTTGTCGTCTCCAAGTATTGATAAACCAATGCTGGATGTGTCAAATGCATCTCTTGTCCCGTTAGGGTTTTTGAAGGAAGAGTTGGCTCAATCTTTCAAACAAAGATATCCTGATCTATCTGAAATACACCTTTCAAAAAATGTTTGGAGCAAGGGAATAAACTACAGGGCAGGTATGGTAGTTGCCCATCGGTCTGAAGGTGGACTGCCTGAGTTTGGGGAAATCCATCAAATATGCATTTTGCATCCAAGATTGTTTTTTGTTTTGAAATTGCTGTGTGGATGGTATAGAGAGCACTATGGAGCCTATGAGCTGACTCCATCTCCAGCACAAGAACTTGCTCTTGTTGAGGTCTGTGAACTGGTTGATGAGTATCCCTTGGCTGCCTATCTGGTTGGGTGTGCGCGGATGGTGACCTTGAAGAGATTCATCTGCGTTTAAAGTAAGGTAATAAGTTGGACATGATGGTTGGATACATAACATCACATGAACATGAGGGCACACTCATAAATTTGTCTGTCAAGGTTATTATTGTTAATGAAAACTAACCAAATAATGATAACTATGTGTGGGGAAAAAATTATAGTTAACTGAAATCAAAATGAGTCCTTATAAAAAAAAAAAAAAAGATAATTGAAACTGTTTGCTTACAAAACTAACAAAAATAAACTAAAATTATAAAGTAATGTTTTAGTCTTTGCCAATTTATTTTATAGGGCCTATACATAAGACTAATATTTCGGGTGGAAATGAAATCTCTTCAAATTTCTTAGCTGTGCCCGTTTTAGTCCATGCCCCTCGCCTGGCATCTTGGTGGCGAAAGTCGGGAGAAACCTACAGAGTCCCATATTACATAGAAAGATTAAACTTGCACTGAAACTAATAAAATTGAACTAAAATCAAGCATTTAAAAAAATAAACAACCAAACTCACTTTAAAACACATTAAAACTAGAAAATGCAAAACTATAATAACCTTGGTATATGTTTTTATGTCTTGGATGTCTTTCCTCCTTAGCATGGTGTTTGACAAACTTGAATACTTGCACATTTGGTCTCAACAGTTTATTCTTTCAGATGACAAACGTATTATTGTTCTTTTTCCTAACAGACAGTGCAGTAAGACCATGACAGCGATTCTCAGAGTAATACTGGGGCCAGACAGCTGTCAGAGGGTGGTGTTTCCTTCTGGTCTACCTTCAACTGTAACTGACCTAGAGACTGAGATAAAGACTCAATGTAAAATAAAACAATCCTTTCGACTGCAGTTTATGGATACACTTTTTGGCAACGACTTCATGAACCTCACTTCTGTGGAAGAAGTACAAGACAAAGCTACAGTCAAGGTCATATACACATCCTGCAGACCTCTCGATGGAGATCACTGTGCTGACGTTGACTCCCCAGCCACTCACAATGACTCCTTATGTTCTTCTGATGATAGCACCATAATTCTCTCATCGTCACAGTCCACCTCTTCAAGGTCTTCATGGCCAGATTTTTTTTATGTTCCTCGTTTTTCATATGATGCAGAGTTAAAGCTTGAGCAAGCCAACGCAGATTTCAGAGAAAAGGGGACCCTGCTCATTCCTGATCCAAAGCTGAAGTCCGATATACTAGAGGGGTTGATACAAGCAATAGTCCAGCACAAAGTCTATGTCACAGACCGGGAGTTTGACCAAGTTGCTGTGGCGCTCATCAAGAGGCATCCATGTTTACAAGAGAGAGGCTCAGCTACTGGCTACGGAGGATGGAAGACCAGCCTGAAATACAAGCTGTCCAACTACCGCACACATCTCCGGAAAGTAGGATGTCCTGAAGTATGTGTAAATGCTTTGAAATATAAACCAGATGGTAAACGTAGTCCTGCCTTTGACGTTAAGAAACCAAAGAGAGGTGAAGTGGCCTACTATCCTTCCTTTCCACTTGGGGAGTGTGAAGAGTCCCTGGAGAAGATGAGGGTTGAACTAATTTCAGATATCAAGCAGCGTAATAACAGAGAGACAATTAGGGCTAAAATGGAGAAAACGTTTGCATTAAGAAGACAAGAAGTAATACGTTGTGCTCCGATGATCAGCGACTTTCAAGAGAGATGGCCAGCTCTCTTTGATGTAATGGAGGCAAGTAAAAAAAAACATCAGTAAAATTGTGAAATCTTGTGTGGTAGATTAAGGTTAGACTAACGCTTGGCTCCCCTTTGCATGCAATGATGTGGCTTGCAGGCTTATTTTAATGCTTACACAGGTTTATGTATTGTAGTATGTCTGATGTGAAACTGTGGTGGGCCTCCACAGTTTACTACATTCATTTTTGGAAATACTGCATTTGATCTCTTAAAGGAAAAGAAGCATGAAAATACAAAGATGGTATTTTACAAATAGAGGGATTGTTGCAGCTAAGAAATAATGACATAGTAACTTTACATTTGTTTCGTTGAATTCAGTTGAACCACATTGAAATTATATTTTTTCCCAACCTCAGTTTTAGGTCTAAGTAATATCTTGTATGCATGTCCTTGTACTAATGTTTCAGATAAATGCAGAGTTTAAACGGATCACCACCATGCCTCTACAGTCAAGGTTCCTCTCACAGTTGGACCTATTCACTGCAAATATGCTGAAGTTGTTTGAGAAGAGATCGGGGCAGCAGGGAAAGAAGCTGAGAGACATGTCTGCCATGGTGACGGTAAGAATTCTAACTATTTAACTTTCAGTTGCATTTTTTCCCATGTTGGGATTAGGTTGGCAGAGGTGGGTAGAGTAGGCAAAACCTGTACTCAAGTAAATCTGATCGTCAAAATAATTGAGTTAAGCTTAATTTATACTTCTGCATCAAGTCTACGCCGTAGCCATGCATTTATACTTGTGTGTTGGTTTAGGCGTTGTTCTGCAATTACACCACCAAAACTCTAGTTGGTGGTAGCGCTACAATTTCCATTGTGTCGACTTTTGCCGGCCAAGCAGGCTAACTTCCTGTTTAGCTCTCGCTTACTTAAAGGGGGTGAAATTATATATGTGCGGCTCTTATAGACTTTTCAAATGTTATTGACAAAATGGATCACTTTCTGAAAACTTACTTCAAAGCATGGAGCACTTCCTGTGGGCTTGGAGGCATTACGAGGCAATCCAGCCGACCAATCACAGTTCTTGCGGTCCACATCGCTGCGACATGTAGTTACATTTTTGGGGAGGTGCACGTTGGGCTTGGCGTAGATTTGACGCAAAAGTATAAATCAAGCTTAGAGTACAAAAGAATTTACTGAAAAAATTACTTGGTAGCAAGTTACTTTTAAGAAATCTAAACATAAATAAAAAAAACATTAGGGACAAATACTAAATTAATTTTAAAGTCCTAAGTACGCCAATAAGTAAATATTATTTGAAAAATGTATTAGGCAAACAAAATCAAACAAACCTATGTATTATGTCCATTGGTAGTCAATTGATGATGAAATGTCTTTACCTTTGCATTCAAATAAAACAACTATCTGTAACTTGGAACAGCTTTGAGTTAAAATGCAGTCATATGATTTGTTTTATTCTCTAAGGATGACATTGATGCTGGTCGGGAATGTGTCATCAAAGGACTCTGCTTCTACCTAAATGAGGATCCTGATCAACTCGTGCAGGAGTATGTGGTGAGTGTATAGTGAAGTAATAGTGTAACATTGTTAGGCCCAGATCAGACCGTACTGCCCTTTTTGTTGAAGCCTACTTTTCTTTTTAAAAATGAAAGAGCAATTCATAGTTTTCAGTCATGTGACATGACATTTTTTATTTATGTAAAGAGTAAAACAAAATTCTGTATTTTTAAGCACAAAAGTAATGTTGGAAGTAACTTTGGTGTAGTTTAAAAGATGCTCTGTCCTAATGAGGTCTGAGTTTAAATAATTGTGTCCTTTCTTTTCACCAGGAAATGGCTGAGACCCATTTCTTCAGTGCCATAGAGAGGACGACAGTGGGGATCTATGTTGTGAAAGACACTGCCAACAGCGAACCCTCCGACGTCGGAATAGTCATCGAGGGTGTGGTGGCACTTCGAGATCTTGAGAATGTAGCCCTTGCGTCTGCGATGTTGTTTGGACTCTTTTATGCATTAAACATGCAGTACCCTACAAAGCTCTGCTACACTTTTGAGGTAATTCAAAAGATAATCATGGAGGTGGATGCAGGTGAACTGTCAAGAAAGGCTCAAAGCTTGAAAACTAAGCTCCACCAGTGAAGAGAGCTTATTGTTCTTGGCTCTTGGTTGGATTAGGGCATGACTTTTGGCAAACCAATAGTCTCCAACTCTACATTGCTGGACTGAGTGTTGCAACATGGTTTTGGAACTACCAAGTCCAGTGATATTTTTCTTTTACAGTTGTGATTACTTCAGTTGTGAATTTTACCATTCCATGTTTTAATGTGTTAAAATATAATACATGTTCAAAAACCTTGAGCTTCCCAGAGGACATTTAATTTGTATTTGTTTTTATTGATGCATATGCATTTTGGAAAAGCTTTGGCATGTTTGGCTAAACTAAGCTACATCTGGGAAGAAAGTGCATTATTCTTTGTTTGATAATTGTTAGTAAACTCATTTTGGGCTCTTAGATACAGTATGCAGTACACCCCAGGATGCAGTGTTGCAGCCTGGTTTTGGAACCACCAGGTCCATGTTTTACAGTCTTGATTACTGTACAGTTTTTTTCTTGTTGTTTTTTTATAGATGCAGATGCATTTTGAAAAAGCTTGTTTTAGCATGTTTTAACCAAACTAAGCTACATCTGGAGAGAAGCCCATTATTCTTAGTTTGATTAGCCCATGACTGTTGTTCTACTTTTTTGGGGCTCTTAGCTACAGTATGCAGTAGACCCCAGGAAGCAGTGTTGAGACCTGGTTTTAGTACCACCAAGTTTTACAGTTTTGATTACTGTCCACATTTTACTAGTCAACGTGTTAATGTATATCATAAATTAACAAATGGCACATTATGGTGAACTTTTAATTTTGGAAACTCAGTGCCATTTTTTTCTAGCCACACCTGTGCAGTACATTCATTTGTTGAATAAAATGTCAGAATTTAACGGGCTTATAGTTTTTAATGAAAATATATTAATGTTTACAATAGTAAAGTGAAATGTCAACAATAATACAGTTGATAATTATTTCTTTACTAATTTGTTTGTGAAGTCATCCAGGTCATGGTTATCCAAGGAAAGGTTGAAATCAAGGGCAACTGGACTGGCTAAGGTTTCTTGAAGACGTTTCACTTCTCATCCAAGAGGCTTCTTCAGTTGTGGCTGAATGGTAGTTGTTCAGTCAGAACTAAATAAGCCTCTCAGATGAGAAGCGAAACCCCTTCAAGAAACCTTAACCAGTCCAGTTGCCATTGATTTCAACCTTTCCTTGGATAACTGTAATTTATTTTATTAATACAAACAGATTTAGAACATAGAAATTATAATTTAACTTCATGTAAAAATAACATTTACAATAATCCCATTCCATTAACTTTATATCAATATAAAGTACTTGTGTTGTTTGAACGTGAATAGTCTGTGTTGTTTGAACGTGAATAGTCTGTGTTGTTTGAACGTGAATAGTCTGTGTTGTTTGAACGTGAATAGTCTGTGTTGATTGAACATGAATAGTCTGTGTTCGTCTGTGTTGTTTGAACGTGAATAGTCTGTGTTGATTGAACATGAATGGTCTGTGTTCGTCTGTGTTGTTTGAACGTGAATAGTCTGTGTTGATTGAACATGAATAGTCTGTGTTGTTTGAACGTGAATAGTCTGTGTTGTTTAAACGTGAATAATCTGTGTTGATGGAACATAATTGTGTTAGTAGCTACCAAAGCAAACAATTTGTGTGCAACCAATGTCCACTATTCAATTGAGTAAATCCAATGAATTATTTTTTTCAGTGTATGTTACACCTGTTTCTGCCCTATATTAGTGCGTTTGTATCACGCTTTAGTATTCAGTATTTGGTCCTATTAGAGATGGGCGAATGAAGCTGAGGCTCCCTGGATGTTTCGGGAAAAGATCCGCATCAAGAGTGTGGAGAACAGCGCCAGCTTGTGGCAGGTCAGATGTACAGCAGCATAACCCGAGAGCGCAGCGCCGTTATTATCCATTAAGCACAAATAAAAGCCTGACAATGCTAAATATTCAGTTTTCTGATAATTCACATATTAAAGTGTGGCAATAAATTAAATGTAACAATTAAATTAATACTAATTATAAAAATACCATGCAAGTAAATGTTGGTCTAATTATTTTATGGTTTCTATGTTGCTTATGTGTCAGAATATGATCATATAAAAAAATTATGTTAGTAAATTGACTTAAACTTCCAAAAACCTACGTTTCCAATTTATTGTTTATTCTTTTTCTACTTCTATGATTTTGACATCTGCTCATGTTAAAAACACCTTTGTGACAAATAATAAATATTACTCAGAAATACAATCCCTTTCTTTACCGGACTTCTGCGTGGCGCAGCTCAGCTCTCGTAGGCTATTTAAGCGTTTTTCTTTCGCTTTTTGATGACAAGGTTGCAAGGTTTTGCTGTTGAAATGGCGTCGAGTTCGGGTAAGAATCAAATTAGATATAGGCTAAGTATTTTTGTAGCAGAGTTTCATCATTGTATTTATGAATTATGGAATATTAGCCAACTGCATTGGTTTATTTCGTTAAATTCATTAAATTATATTTCATCGCGCTTTTACATTAATTTTAAAAAGTGGCATTGAAACCGACGAGCCTATAGGGTACCTACTTCTCACATACTTTTAACGTTTCGATATACATCAAATCTGTTATCTGCCTACTGATTTAATCTTTAACCTTTTCAAAATAACGCATTAAAAATAGGCTGTTCGCTACAGGATATCTTCCGCTCTGTCAAGTTTTTCTTTATCAACATTTCTTGCGCATCATATGCGGTGAAAATAATATCAAGTAGGCCTATTATTAAATAAATGAGTAAATAAACACGTAGATTGTATTTTTTTTTGTATAGGCCCTAGATCATTAGGCCTATAGGAGTAGATGTTTCACATGCACTGCAATGTTCTGAAAATAAGGAAAATCACAAATTTCACCAGTTGAGTTTGTGTTGATGTGTATCAGTGCAGAAATATTAAATTATTTTGTGTGTTTTTTTTTTTCAGCAGCAGGCAGAAGGAATGCAGATTGTAATCCTCTTGACAGTAAGTAAATGAAATGACTGGCAGTGATATTGAGCTGCAGAAACTCTGACTTTAAAAAGTTTTGCACTCGAAACATCTGTGTGTTTATTTATGCATACGTTCCCCTTTATAAAACATTACGGGCAAATTTCATAGATTTTATAAAAAGAAAATTATTGAAATGAAAATACTGTCATGGTGTTGCTCTAAGATTACGTTTTAATTTGCGGAACACTAGATTGCTGGACTACATCATAACTGCTGTTTTTCATATTGCAAAAATGCCAGAACACCAGATCTGGGAGAATGACACACACACGGAAGTGGGGTTCCATCAAATTCAGCTTTATTCTGCTCGTGCCATAGCAAGTCCGGGTGTTGGCTGAAACCAACAAATTGAATAACAAGTCCATATAGAAAAGAAAGGTGACGCATTGCTGCCACATATTATTTTTTCCACTGAATTATGTCGTAATAACGAGATCTTATGTCGTTAAAACGACATATTTTCTTGGCCTTATAAGGACATGTGTAGTCATGTACAAAATATGCCTTTATCCACATAAAATTGATATAGCCTATATCACGCCTTTATCAAACTTCTACGTTTAAAAAGCTTAAGCAAATAGTAGCGCCCAATCAGAGGCGAACCCCAGGCAAAATGAATCAGTGAGACCCTTTTTAAAATAAATTTTATATAGGCCTATACAGGGGTTAAATTGGGATTTATTATGTGGGGGTGCTCCCCCTAGGGGGGTCCGGGGGTATGCCCCCCCGGGAATTAAAAAAAAAAATTAAACCATTAAATAGCACTTTCTGGAGAGTTTTGTGCAAAGAAATGGAGAAATTGAGTATTACTTGATATGTGAAAAACTGCAAGGTTAAGAGCATATACTTTGCATTGTTGTAGTATCAACAGGTATTAGGACATTTAGCATTTACATTACTGTTAATCAGTCATCACTTGATTACACATTGTATTACCTTGTTATGATATATAGTGACCCATACAATGTGCCAAACATAATGTGCCACATGAAGAGACAGTGCAGCATATGACAGTAGCAACAGCTGAGAAGATTTGGGTCTGTGGTGACCAGGTCCACCTCACA
The DNA here is from genome assembly GCA_030770095.1 of Gila robusta. Classification (NCBI taxonomy): domain Eukaryota; kingdom Metazoa; phylum Chordata; class Actinopteri; order Cypriniformes; family Leuciscidae; genus Gila; species Gila robusta. The sequence goes on from JAVALU010001482.1 coordinate 53,411, forward strand.
CACACTTCCTTCTCCCATTCTCTCTCTTTACTACTACAACACACACACACACACACACACACACACACACACACACTCATCCTACTCTGCATCATTTCTCATCAAGATATATGCACAAGTCACAAACATAAAATCAATCTATCCTTGTGGAAAGGTTGCTTGGTAACGTTAGCTAAATGTAGGTCTAGCAAGTCTTATATTTCTGTAATTCACACAGATCAAATACAAATATGCTGACTGAATATATTGCTAGTTTATTTTGAGTAGCCAGCTAGCAGTTCTCTTGCAGTTTGCTGATAATCCGGTGTCTGAAGTAAAATGCTCAAAACATCTCCTGAGAAAAATAACATGGTCAACCTAGTTTTGGTTATTTAATTTTGATTTAGTCTTATTTTCCTTACCTTGTCATTCAAGGCCAGGGCACTTTTTGTACATTTCTGGAACTACGGATCTCCCAGGAATATTCATTATATATTGCTGCGTACATTTATCCGTGTCACCTAGATGCGCGTGCGCGAGCGGTGCAAGATCATAGACTGACAACGAGATTCAGCAGCTGAACAAGAATACGGCCGTGTTCCGATTGTTCTCATCTCAGCTCCGCCGAGACAAAATAGACATGCCATTTCAAAAATCTTTCATTTATTGTCAGAAATATGTTTTCAAAAGCATCACTTTCATCAAATTTTATGTGACATAATTTCCAGTAGACAACTGACGGCAAACGAGCAGGCTTATGTGCCGGGGCCCAATTTAACCACCTATACGTTTTTTATGTAATATATTAATATATAAGATTATTTTTGTTAATAGGCTATACCTTCATTAGATAGGCCTATAATTAATAAAAAGTAGTCAAAACACATCTAACAGAACATAGCCTAAGTTGTTTATTTTTTACAACATTGTGTTCTTATTTTTTATTTTTTATTAACAAAAATGAATTAACGAAATGTCTGTATTTTTTATATTTGTATATTTTATATTTGTCTTTATAACTGTTACGGCTAGCTCGTTAGCCTACAAGCCGCAACATAAAAGAGGAATCAAACACCAATGTTTGATGAAGGGAAAAGGTTTTATTCTCTTTTACAAAATATAACAATAACCACTCATAACATAAGTCTATGGAAAATAAAGAAACAAAGAAATATCAAGCAAAATAACTATAACAAAATATTAAAGGGGTCATATAATGCCATTTTTGTACAAGTTAATATGAATCTTTAGGGTCTAAATGAAAACTTTGTAATATACTTTTATTAAAAATTCTCATTAGTATTATAAGAAAACACTAATTTTACCTGGTCAAAAACAGCTGTTTTCAGCACGCCGTTTCAGTGCATGTGCCTTTAAATGATAATGAGCTTTGCTCACTCCGCCCCTCTGTTCTGTGGGGCGTTTTGACTATGGTTTTGACCAAGCGGCAACCTCTCTCTCTTGAAACCAACACGGAAGTGAATTAAACTGCAATAGGCATATTTCACAAAATGGCGACCGAGACCGGAAGTAGGGTAGCGAAGTGGCGTAGCAAGCTTTTGAAAAGTCCGGGGGATGGATGTGTCATTTAAATTTGGGCATGTTGTGTGGACCCCTGTCCCTCTTGGTGGGTTCGGGGGCATGCTCCCCCGCAAGACACTTTTGTACATTTTAAGGTTAAATGCATCAATCTGGTGCACATTGAGAGCTCAAAATTAAGAGCTTCAACATGGCTTCGACCCATGAATTGTGCACATTGAACAACGAAAAAGCATTGACTTGTAGCCTACCTAAAGAGGGCTCAAACATCTTTTTAGTTATGATATAGAGTCTCAGTCTACATTATATTATATTTTATATTACGCTATGAAAATTACAATACTTTTGTCCTAATTTCTTCACTTGTAAGAAATAAACCCTTGAGCTTTTATTTTGGAGAAAACACCAGATCACCATGCTGATGTGTGAGCAAAGAGCGCGCTTTTCTTTAAATCACGCAGCACAAACAGAATGCCTAACGTTACTTAATTAAGTCTTGTGCTGTTTAGCCAAAAATACGAAATATAATAACGAAAACACTCGACATGTCAACAAAACATGAACATAACATCTTCCCAAACACATATCAAGCTTATTTAAAAACCTCGAAAGCATAAACACTCATTCAAAGTACCTGGAAAAGGGAGATGTAAATAACCATAAGTTCCCGCCTCCTCAGCACGAGCTGACCGGCGGGACTTAAGTATGAAGGTAAATTAGTAGCTAAACTCGAGAGCACGTAGATGTGAATTTGAGAACTTGTACAATAAATATTCGTACTTGTACACTAAAATGTACACTCACAGCTTCAATGTGAAAACCTGTAATATAAAAATCTGAACTTGAACGCTGAGATTTGCACTCGCAGACAAGTCACAAACCTGTATTCTGAATTTGAGGCTGCAGACAAGCAGTCACAAATGTGTAAAATGCCATTCACAAAAATACAATGACAGACACAAACTTGTAACATATAGCCTATTTGCATTTATTCTTACATTCAAATTCGCAGTACAACCTCAAGTAGGCACTTGCAACTTCTCAAATCTGTCACTGCAAGTTCAAATTTCGCGCCTTGACTTTTGCTACTCTTTTCGCGATATATTAGATGCAAAACTGACTTGTGCACTTGCAACTCAGTGGCGGCGAGAGCGGAAGGGGGGCGGGAGCGGGGGTGTTCAAAGGAGCCGTTTTATTGGTTGGCGCCTAGCCAATGAAATGGGACTTCTGTTATGCGTGATGATGTCACGAAACCCGGTGTATATGCATGTACAAATCTTTGTATTTTTATTGTTGCATTAAAAAAATAAAGATCTGAAACGCTAACATGGCTTAATGCATTAGACTGATATTAAAAGAAATAAATGATATGATCAAACTCAGTAAACAACACCATACTAATAATGCATACTATGTACAGAAAAGCAGATCAGCACAGAATATGAACGCAATGCAGTTAATTAAGACAGTGGTATGAAAAGACCAAACTCAGGAAACACCATGCCTACTAATAAAGCATAGAAAAGCAAATGAGCACATATGAACGCAACACGTTTAATTGTACGTTAAGCATTTCCCTCATAGAAAACCAAGAAAACGCTTCATGAGGCTTAATGGACCAACAGTTATAAAAATAAAAAAAAACACAATTTGTTATTATTAATAAAACTGCAGGCAGCAGGTTTATTTGCACTTAACACATATTTGCTTTCTTTCGTCATATTCTGGGCTTAATTGGCTTTTCTGTACAGGCTATGCTTAATTAGTATGGTGTTAACTGAGTTTGATAATATCATTTATTACTTTTAATATTTTATTTATTTATTTATATTAAATGCTCGTAAAAGAAAACAACAACAAAAAAACAAAAAACAAAAAAACATCAACAACAATTATTGTCATTGTCATAACATAATGCAACAGAATCCTTCAGTCCAGATTAAGTTCCTTCAGTTTTTTTAATCCAGATTAATTGCCAAGTCCTTAAACGCAGCCACTGTTCTTATAGCTTTTCAATTGTTTGAGAACTCAATAGATTCAAAATATATTTTCATTTCAAGTTTAAATCTTAAAAAAGAGGATTGCACTTAGAAAATTTACATTTGTGAATGTGAAATTTAGCTAACAGAAAAATAAGGTTTATAAAATAAATATCACTTTTCTTTTCACATTCATGAAAACCAAAAATTACATTTCTATATGTAAATTCAAAGTTAGGATTCACATAACATTTGATAAAATCACAAATGTCACACCAAAATGTCACTGTGAGAGAGCAGATCCAAAATAAATGTAAAGAAGTTTCAGGTTTCTCTAAACAGAAAGAACAGAGGGTATTAATATCATTCTTAAGTCTTTTGAGAGAACACTTATCTGGATAAAACCTATGAATTAACTTAAAGGTAATTTCTCTTATTTTGTTAGTTATCAGGTATTTGTGAGGTAATGTCCAAACTTTTTCCCAGGGAATGTCACTTACAAAATCATTCCAGTAAGAAATTACATATGGCATAGAAACATACTCTTCCTGAAAACAAGACTCAAATTTTCTTATTGTTTTTTGATTTAGATGAAGAAAGGCACTGTTTACCTACAAATGTCTTACACAGATCCATTGAGTGACAAAGAGATGAAAAAGGAAATCCTTTAAAAAGCATGAGAACTCCTTGTGGCACTGCATCAGCCACAATTGCAAACTCTTTTGGAGTAACAGCAATTCCATGCTTTGCCAAGAACCATTTTGATTGAAAAGTTGTGATACAAAAATAATTCCATTTTTAAACCAACTATCAAAGAAAGTAGATTTATGTATGTAAGGTCCTTATTATTCCAAATTATATAAGAGTGAGGTGTAAAATTGTTTAAAGATGAGGGACCAAGCTAATAACATTTACCTATGAAAAAGGGATAATTTGAGGGATTTTCATTAAGTTATAATTACAGGTTAATACGAATTCTAAACCCCCTAGTTTAGAAAAAATATATCACTTTTAATATCAGTCCATCACACACGGGTTTCGTGACATCATCACGTATAACAGAAGTCTATGAAGCACTAGCGTAGCCAGGAATCACAATGTAGGTGGGCCCAGAGAAAATCGGGTGGGCACAGCCTAAAATGCATCTGTGATCAAAATAGGCCAACACAACTACACCTGCTTGAATACACCACAGTTTAAAGGGCCCCTATTATGGATTTTTGAAAATTACCTTTAATGTAGTGTCAGGGCTCCAGACTAACTTTTCCACTGGTTGCACTGGTGCTACCAACTTTCTCAGTTGAGAACCAGCATAGGATTTGGTCGCACCAATAATTTTTTTTTTTTTTTTTTGCTACATGCCATGGGATTAATCAATGCATGCTGATGAATAGTGGTTTTAATCTGCATACCCTAGTTTTACACTGATGTTAAAAGACTGACAGTGACAAGACCTCATGTTAGCAAAATGTTTTAATCTTTTAACTATCAAATCAAAAAAAAAAAAAACTATTAAAAAAACATGTATGTTCTTTTCATTTGTATATGCCTTAATTCCTGAATTCCTAATTGGCGCGTTTCACCATCAGTGTGCAATGCGCTTGATGTGTACGTTCGTTAATAAATAAACTGCAAGTGTCTTGCGGAAGAACATTGTAGCCGGAGCTACTTCTCTCTCCGTTAATGTCTATGGCGAGTCACTGGGCAACTCCGCAGCCGAGCCGACCCCGGGATAAAATAGTCAGAATATAAACACTTATTATAGGCGTACCGTAGTGATTCAGGATAATTTGGAAAATGGATTCATGATGTACTCATTCATTTTGAACATAAGTTACGGACTGCAGCAGCTGCTGATACAACGGCGTTCTGTTGCACATGCGTGAATTTAACTGAGTAGTACATGACCATGCACTCGCACAAATGCGACCACATAAAATTTTAACTCGCACATTTTTAAAAAATGGTCGCAGTCTGGAACCCTGTTAAGATTTATTTTTATAGGTCAAGTATTGTAATAATGGCAACAGAATTCCCTCCCATAGGCTACCTTGTGTGGCCACTGACTAGATGGGCCTGACTGACAAGTGGGTGGGCCCAGGCCCATCCAGGCCCACCCGTAGCTACGCGAGTGCTATGAAGGTAAAATGATGTCTAAAAGAATCGCGTGCGCAGGGTAAGATTTGTGAAAGTGTGCATAAGATTGCAAGCGTAAATTAAATTTGCATGCGCAAGAGAAGATTTGTAAAGGTGTAAATTGTGTTTCAAGCATAAAAAGAAAAAAAACTGCAACATTTTGCTGGTTTTCGCAAGTGTAATTAAGGTATTGTGAAACTGCAGCTTCACGTTAACATAAAATAAACATTATCTGTACTCTTCTGACTTCCATTTTTCCGCGCTTACACTTTTGCCACGTTTATTTCGCCGAAATACGACCAAAATCATTGCAAGCCTGTGAACAGTGATTTGCAACCGAAAACAACAGTTTTATTTTTTACGTCTACAGATTGGTTTTACACTTTCAATCTGGTTTGCAGTTCTTTAAACTGTTGTTTTCGGTTGCAAATCACTGTTCACAGGCTTGCAATGATTTTGGTCGTATTTCGGCGAAATAAACGTGGCAAAAGTGTAAGCGCGGAAAAATGGAAGTCAGAAGAGTACAGATAATGTTTATTTTGCGTTAACGTGAAGCTGCAGTTTCACAATACCTTAATTACACTTGCGAAAACCAGCAAAATGTTGCAGTTTTTTTTCTCTTACGCATTAAACACAATTTACACCTTTACAAATCTTCTCTTGCGCATGCAAATTTAATTTACGCTTGCAATCTTATGCACACTTTCACAAATCTTACCCTGCGCATGCGATTCTTTTAGACATCATTTTACCTTCATAGAAGTCCCATTTCATTGGCTAGGCGCCAACCAATAAAACGGCTCCTCTGAACACCCCCGCTCCCGCCCCCCTTCCGCTCTCGCCGCCACTGAGTTGCAAGTGCACAAGTCAGTTTTGCATCTAATGGCTCGTTTCCACTGAGCAGTACGGTACGGTACAGTACGGTTCGGTTCGGGTCGGGTCAGTAAACCATGATCCAGCTAGCGTTTCCACCGCCAACAGTACCCTACTTGATGGGCGTGGTGTTTGCCGGAAAGAAGCGATCAACGTCATTTTCGCGCGAAGAAGAAAGCGACAAAGTAAACACCAATGGATGGCATACAGCAGATCTTGTCCTTGCTTCTCGGCATGTTTGTCACAAGAAGACAAGCGCCGGCATTAGGCATTTCTCAATACCAAGTACGTAAAGTTCTCAGCAGAAGGACTCCTGAGGACGCGAGTCCGGTAATTCTCCAAATGGAACAGCGCGTTCTTGAAAGCGTCACGCAGCTCGCTCTGCATGTACATTTTAGGCAACAATAAAAAACGAAATATAAAACACAACCCTGCATCTTTTCGTTTAAATTAAAAAAAATATTAAACATATTCCAGGCAATATGTGCATTTGTACAAATGTTGCAATAAACAACATTACAGTGATAATCTTGTAATAAAAAATGACAAAACTCAACCCTATCTCTTTTTGTTAAATTTCAGTTTTATCAATAATAGCCATTGTAAAAGTATAAGTAAAAGGTAACGTTACAAGAAGCTATACAATAAGAAATAAAGCAAACAATTCAGTCAAATATACAAATTCAGCGCTAGTCTAACGTTAACGTTACAACGGAAAAGTTATAGCCTAAATATATGAAACTTCACTTAGCCCTCAGCCAAAACGATTGGCCAGGGAACGAATTATCGATTCACGAGACCAAAGATCACCCGTTAGATATATACAAGACGAATTACCACTACAGAGTCAGCGGCAAACGTCAGAACAACTAGCCGAGGAAAGGCTGTTCCAGGCGGGGAACATGAGCGCCGAGCGCCCGGTGATCGCCTGGAATGGATCAAATTATCATAAATCATTATAAATAAACCGCAGATTTGAGCTTTAAACAACTACATTCTCGCCTCAAAAACTCTTAAAACTACATTTCGTGAAAGAATAACCGTAGTATTATATTCCAACTGTATATTAAAAAATGGCGCTTCTTATGTTGTCATTCCCCTTGTAGCACGCGCAAGTGACGATACTCTGTCAACCAATCCGCGTTCTGCAGTGAGTCTAGCTCCACCCTTTAGTACCGTACCACTGTGCTAGGTACCCCAACGGAAGGGTACCCAAAAAGTGGTACGGTACGGTTCGGCTTTTTGGTACCATTCACAACTTTTGACAGTGGAAACGCAAATAATTGCGTACCGTACCGTACTGTACCGTACCGTACCGCTCAGTGGAAACGAGCCATAATATATCGCGAAAAGAGTAGCAAAAGTCAAGGCGCGAAATTTGAGCTTGCAGTGACAGATTTGAGAAGTTGCAAGTGCCTACTTGAGGTTGTACTGCGAATTTGAATTTTAGAAGAAGTGAAAATTTGTATCACAAGTTTGTGTCTGTCGTTGTATCTTTGTGAATGGCATTTTACACATTTGTGACTGCTTGTCTGCAGCTTCAAATTCAGAATACAGGTTTGTGACTATTGTCTGCGACTGCAAATCTCAGCGTTCAAGTTCACATTTTTATTTTACAGGTTTTCACATCGGGAGCTGTGAGTGTAAATGTTCGCGTACAAGTGCGAATATTTATTGTACAAGTTCTCAAATTCACATCTACGTTCTCTCGAGTTTAGCTACTAATTTACCTTCATACTTAAGGCAGAACAGCCAATCATCAGCCGGTCACACTCAAAGCCGGGGGTGTCATGTTTGAGAGGAGGCAGCCGCAGCGAGCGCACACACAGAGCGCCAGAGAAACGGAGGAGCGACTGTAGTAAGGCGTTTGTGCAAAACTGCGGAAAAACTGCAGAAAAAGTGCGGGTGTTGAACACTCTTACCGGGAAAAGTGTGGGTGTTAAAACACCCACATCCCCCTCGGGTGCGACGCCCCTGGGATACTTCCGGACGCGCCGCCGCCCGCTACGATCGCCATTAATTCTCAAAATGGACTGTGAACGGCTTGTTTTCTTTTACTGTCTGTGGTTTTCTCTCTCAGTCATTCATATATCTGATAAAAGTAAGAATAGCAGATGTTGTCCGTTTTGTTGATAGTTTTCAGGGAGCTGTGAAAAGATCGAAATTGGACAAAGGTAACAAATTCTTGACGTTTGCCTGCATAAAAAAAGTTCCATTCATTTAAATGGCATGACACTTGATGACTAAGCTCACACTTAAATAATTAAATAAAACTAAATAAATAAATACATTGAAATGATGTCTGATTGAGTGAAATGTAGTGGTTTTTTGTTAAAATCTCATGTTATTAAGTGTTGTCCAGGAGATTGCAGCAATCTTCCACTATTATGGCTCATTTTTCATGTTACCACCATGAATGAAACTAAGAATTGTAGTAGGCCTACATCTTTACAGTGAATTCGACCTAACGTTGCTAGTAGGTCTAATAATGAAATTAAGGCAAATAATAAAAACATAGTTAGACTAAATGAATGAAGTGATATTACATGTTTTAAAAAAATCATGATGTTACAAAATCACATTTTACTGTCTGGGGTCCTCTTATGAAAAGAAAATATATTTCCCTATATGAATGGTTTCCCAGCATATTTAAAAATATACAGAATAATATATGGTATTAATATATTACAATATATTGAATAATACATAAGGAATCTTCATATATTTAAAAATGTGAGAGACATTAGGCCTATACTTACTAATATATAATGTATGTAATTTTATATTCAGTAATACACTTCATAATATATGCAGGGATTAAAGTTCTCCGTCGCTACGAGAGTCTACGACGGAATTCCGTCAATATCAGGGTTCCCCACTGTCCTTATGTCTTAAATTCACTTTTCATAATTTTAAGGCCCTTAAATATGCTCACATTTCTCAAATAGTGTAATAAAGGTCTTAATTTCAGTTTGAATGGGTCTTAAAGGCACACTGTGGAACTTTTCAACCTTTATAATATATTACCAAAACCCATTGAGATGGTACATCGACTTACAATAGGTTGAATGACACGTCTGCCGAAGCCTGAAGGTGTCTGTATCGCTTTTACTAGCACTATGTAACTTCGGGTTTCGGGTAGGAACCCGAGCACAAAAAGAACTACAAAATTCGACCGCTTTACGGCATACGTCACTTCCCCCACCACCCCAACTTCCTCAAATTCTAACGTGAGAGCTCAACTCGCGTTTGATTGCCGGCGTCTGTATGTTGTCGTCATGGCTGAATCAACAGCTACTCGGAAGAAAGCGAAGAAAGCAAAGATTTTGTCAGAGGAGACCAAAAAAAGAAAAAGGGAGAGTGATAAACTAAAAGCAAGGACGAGGATAAACATTGGTCAAGCGTTCCCTCGCTGGCGTGCGATAAAGGAGGATGAGGGATTCCCGACCGATGCTGACCTGGCCGTCATGCTTTTGGACTAGTAAGTTAAATATATTGCTTGCACAATATCTCTATTTTTTCAAATTTGTTCTTTGCCTGGCCATGTTACTGATTCTATATTGTCCTCCATTTAACTTAATGTAACAAGGAATGCTAGTAGAGTAAGTTAGCGAATTATCAATCTGGTAGCTAAATGTTAGTACAAATATAAATTTTATAAATATTGGGATAGGTTTGCATTCAGCAGACACTTTATCCTCCGATTTTGAAACGAAACAGGGCTGCAACTTAACAACTAGCTACAGGCTTTTGTTTAATTTGTATGCAATTCATCTGGTAGCATTAACGTTAGAAACGTTAGCAGAGTTAGTACACAAAGCTAACAGGCAAAGAAGTCAAGCCTTTATATTGAATAAAAGGTACACTTATTGTAAACTGAAATTTTAAAATAAACATCGGCATAAAAGTGTATATATAATGTAATATTTACTGCGAATTCGTGTAACAAAACTGATATAAGTCACAACATACTGCCGTATACAAATGTAAATGTAATGTGTTTTTTTTTCCTTTCAGCTCATATATGTTTGTATTTGTGTAAAAGGAAAAACAAACTGAAGACTACAAATAACGGAAATATATCAGTTTTGTTACACACGATTTCCCGACTACTCGATTTCATCTCCAACCCATTGCAAAGAGATCCTGAAGACGTTAATTGTTTGCTTCAGGTGTGTTTGATTAGGGTTGGAGATGAACTGTGCAGGACAGACGATCGGCAGGAGCAGGATTGGGCAACCCTTGTCAATGCGACTTACATCAGACATTGTTTTCTGCGTATGCTACTTTTATTCAATTTGTTTTCTTTATAGGATTTATATTATTAATCTTATATTTATATTATTATTTGGGTCAGTAGTGAATCGATTAACTTTCTCCAACATACAAATCAAATGCCGTCTGCACACACATAAAGACACGGGAGGTTGACCGGTTGACTGTTTGTTGACTTTTGCGACAATGCTGCGGCGCTTGTGGCCTCTAGGGGCACTAGACGTGAAAATTACAGGTCGAGCGCACCCTAGTGGCCAAAAATTCCACAGTGTGCCTTTAAATTAAGGACGAGGTGTCCGTTAACCCGGTTTAGGGGGATGTGATCAAAACCTGGACTGGAGCAAAAGCACGTTCCTCTCTGCACTCTAAGCGCTGTTATCACTCCGCTCTTGATCCACTCCGGGTTTTCCAGTCCCACTCACGGGAAAAACTGCTCCGTGTTCACTCAGTTTTAAAAGTTATTCTAATATGTTTTATTTGTTTATATCACAAACGTCTGAATTTATAATACTAAACTCAGCAAAAAAAGAAACGTCCTCTGACTTTCAACTATTTTTACTTTCAGTAAACTTAATGTGTGTAAATATTTGTATGAACACTAAAAGAGTCAACACCATAAGACATAAACTAAAAATGTTTCACAGACATGTGACTAACAGAAATAGTATAATGTGTCCCTGAATGAAGGGAGGCTCAAAATCAAAAGTACCAGTCAGTATCTGGTGTGGCCACCAGCTGCTTGAAGTACTGCAGTGCATCTCCTCCTCATGGACTGGACCAGATTTGTCAGTTCTTGCTGTGAGATGTTACCCCACTCTTCCACCAAGGCACTTGCAAGTTCCTGGACATTTCTGGGGGGAATGGCCCTAGCCCTCACCCTGCGATCCAACAGGTCCCAGACGTGCTCAATGGGATTGAGATCCGGGCTCTTCGCTGGCCATGGCAGAACACTGACATTGCTGTCATGCAGAAACTCACGCACAGAACGAGCAGTATGGCTGGTGGCATTGTCCTGCTGGAGGATCATGTCCGGATGAGCATGCATAAAGGGTACCACATGAGGGAGGATGATGTCTTCCCTGTACCGCAAGGCATTGAGATCGCCTGCAATGACAACAAGCTCAGTCCGATGGTGATGTGATATACCGCCCCAGACCATGACGGACCCCCCACCTCCAAATCGATCCCCCTCCAGGGTACAGGCCTCGGTGTAACGCTCATTCCTTCGACGATAAACACGAATCCGTCCATCACCCCTGGTGAGACAAAACCGTGACTCATCAGTGAAGAGCACTTTTTGCCACTCCTGTCTGGTCCAGCGAAGGTGGGTTTGTGCCCATAGGCGGCGTTGTTGCTGGTGATGTCTGGTAAGGACCTGCCTTACAACAGGCCTACAAGCCCTCAGTCCAGCCTCTCTCAGCCTATTGCGGACAGTCTGAGCACTGATGGAGGGATTGTGTGTTCCTGGTGTGACTCGGGCAGTTGTTGTGGCCATCCTGTACCTGTCACGCAGGTGTGATATTCGGATGTACCGATCCTGTGCAGGTGTTGTTACACGTGGTCTTCCACTGCGAGGATGATCAGCTATCCTTCCTGTCTCCCTGTAGCGCTGTCTTAGGCGTCTCACATGCGGACATGGCAATTTATTGCCCTGGCCACATCAGCAGTCCTCATGCCTCCCTGCAGCATGCCTAATGCACGTTCACGCAGATGAGCAGGGACCCTGGGCATCTTTCTTTAGGTGTTTTTCACAGTCGGTAGACAAGTCTATTTAGTGTCCTGCGTTTTTAGAACTGTGACCTTAAATGCCTTCTCTCTGTAAGCTGTTAAGGTCTTAACGACCATTCCACAGGTGCATGTTAATTAATTGATTATGGTTAATTGAATATGCATGGAAAACATTGTTTAAACCCTTTACAATGAAGATCTGTAAAGTTATTTGGATTTTTACAACATTATTGTTGAAATACACAGTCTTGAAAAAGGGACGTTTCTTTTTTTGCTGAGTTTATATGTAATGATTTGGAAAGTATTCTACACGTTTAATAAATGTTCCAAGCCTTTGCTTGCACAAGTAGGCTAAACAGCAGGCATGGCAAAGCACTCCCAGGTAAAAAGAAAAAAGGTAAAGAAAGTTACAGGAAACATTTTCTACAAACAATTTTAATTTACCAACAGTTAATAGTAATAAATAAAAGTTCATGACGTGCAAATCGGATAACAATCAAGTGCAATATAAACATGTTTTGTGTCAGGGCATCACTCCATTTCAACATCTGCTTCCTCCACACACATCTTTTTGCCGTCTGTGTCTGGCGTGATTTAACTTCTCCCCAGTATGAAACCCCTCAAAACAAGGAAAGCCGTGAAGTGATAAATAGGGTTGTTTCTTCTTTGGGTTGAAAAGGTACGCAATAGTCTCGGCATTATTTTGTCCTCCGACTCCAACTCCTGCTCCTAGCGCTTTCACCGGAAAAAAGTTTACCCTACTTCCGGTCTTGGCGGCCATTTTTGTGAAATAGGCCTATTCATCGCCTGGCCGCTTGAGGCTGGCTGCAAAAGTGAGTCAAATCTGTATCTCCCCCATGTTAAAATGCCCAACTTTACCGCAGAAAAAAAATATGCTTACAGCCTGGTGTCTTAAGTTGTTTTGGTCTATACAGCTAATTTTGCCCTTCATGACAACTGTGAGGGGGGTGAATTTTTTTTAGAACTCATCCGTTTAAATTATATTAAGCCTTAAAATGCTGCATAATCAAGGGCGTGTCCACTTGAGTGACAGGTGGATTGCCGCTGCTGTTACTAGCCGTTTGTCTGCTCTCTGTTAGCCATCATGTCACCTCAGCTGATTCCAGCTGCTGAACTTGTCATCTCTGCCGTGTTTGTACTTTTTTCGGGATTATTTCATACAGTTTATTACACGCCGCCCTTACCTTCACCCACGCCGTTGGATTCCGTCGTTGTCGAGTATCGAGAGAACAACCAGCACTGTTCTTCAGCTGTTTTCCTCTGTGAACATGCACTCATGGATGTCTGACAATATCGTTGCTTTTTGGAGTTCAGATTTAAAAACGTCTAAGATATAGAGGCCACACTCGTTCTGCGGTACCGTTGATCTTACGGAGCAGATAGACTATAATATGCTTATTTAACTTTTTAGTGTTCAATAAAAAGTACCGTCAGATTAAATCCTGCAGGTGTCAGTGCTTTCTCTTCGTCCCTTAAATGAGCGCGGATTTCTAGTACATTACTTGAACTTCTTAGGTAATATCTATCAGAATTTAAAATGTCCTGAATAAAGCTCTCTACGAACTTGACGTGCGGTGCCGCGCTGACAGACATGTATGCGCATGAATCACTGTCACACACACGCTCAGAGCAAATATTGTAAGTTACTGCATGAGAATAATAATGCATCACAATACACATAGTCTCACGGTTAGTTATGTCTTTTAACTATTATAGTATTTCGAAGGGCAAAAACATGAACTTTAACTATTGGCTTTAGGTCTACTTCTTCAAGTCAGCTGTCACTTTAGCGCGAGGCCAGTAGCACATTAGCTCCTTAGCCTGAGCAAACTCGATCACGTCGAGCTAGGCGGGCGTAGTTTCAGCATCCAGGCACCTCAACTCCACCCACGTCACCCTTTTTGCCCATTTTCGTTTATCCGGGAGTGACGCACTGTGACGCTTCCAAGATGGCGACGAGCGACTCCGCCCACTTTAGGCTTCAAAAACGCTCTTCAGAAACCCACGGGTGATGTCATGGACACTACGTCCATATTTTTTTACAGTCTATGGTTTTGACACAACACACGTGGAGTGTTGCCTTGACAACAGTTGAGGGTAACGTTATATTTTGGAACAAGAATGGCAGCGGGAGTCTCTGAGGACACATCTGTGTAACCATACCAATTTGAACCGGAGTCGGACCCTCACTTCTTCTGGAGGTGCAGCAGGAACACGAATAGTTGGTACCGATTCTGTTTTCAGGACCAGCATCTAAACAAAACCAGATTTACACTTACGCTCGTTTATAAAGCAGTCTGGTGAGAAATGATTAGCGCAAACATAAAAGCATTTACGTTGATTGTTGGGAATATTCCCTTCAAAAATAAAACTCAGCCACTGCGTCTTCAGCGGTTCGAGTTTAGGAACATTAAAGGACAAGTTCGGTATTTTACACTTAAAGCCCTGTTTTAAGATTGTTTCTGAGGAAATCGAACGGTTAAGATTGAAATTTGGACAAATGCTGCTGTCCCGAGAATTTTCGGTTTCTGTATAGCACCCCCCCACCCCCCACCTCCACAATGGTTTCATAGGGGCACTGGAACAATCATTCATAAAACGCATTAAACTTTAGTTTACAAAGACGTGAAACTCACCGAGTGGTCTGGGGTGTTCACTGATATGCTCACACAAAAATCGCTGCAAAATATGCTTTCCAACAGGTTTTATTGTAGTTTTTGTCCAACTCCATTGACTTGTATTGGATGTTCTGTGAGGTACGGTATTACTCCTCCGCCGGAAACAGAAATGGGGTTGTTTGTATTCTTTCTGTAGTCTTCCAGTCGCGGTATCGTAGGCTACGCTATCCAAACATTGGCAAAGGTGCATTATCGCCACCAACTGGGCTGGAGTGTCTATTATTCAAGCTCTCAACGGAAGAATGTCCTGGTGTGAGGCGTTTGGAAAAATAGGTCCACAGATTTACAACGAATGGTAAAACACCTTTTGGAAAGCATCTTTTGCAGCGATTTTTGCGTGAGCATATCAGTGAACACCCCAGACCACTCGGTGAGTTTCACGTCTTTGTAAACTAAAGTTTAATGCGTTTATATGAATGATTGTTCCAGTGCCCCTATGAAACCATTGTGGAGGTGGGGGGGGGGGGGGGGGGTTCTGGGGTGGGGGTGCTGCTAACACAGAAACCGAAAATTCTCGGGACAGCAGCATTTGTCCAAATTTCAATCTTAAAGGGATAATTCACCCAAAAATGAAAATTCTGTCAGTATTTACTCTCCCTCATGTTGTTCAACCCCGTAAGACCTTCGTTCATCTTCGGAACACAAATTAAGATATTTTTGATGAAATCTGAGAGCTGGATTACTCCTCCATAGGCTTCTTCAGGGATTGAAACTTGCCCGCCCCGAAAAGTCATTAAAGACATCGTTAAAATAATCCAAGTGACTACAGTGGCTCAATCTTAAGTTTATCAAGTGACGAGAATACTTTTTGTGCGCAAAAACAAACAAAAATAACGACTTTATTTCAACTATTCATTTCCTTCTCTGTTGGCCTCGAGTCAGTTAGCGTAGTGTGATAGCGTAGAGCTACGTCACACGCAGGCTCGCTATTGGCCGACGCTGGTCATGTGTGTGATGCGTGTGACGTACAACACAGAAGCGCTGCGCTGTTACACTAGTGAACTCACTCGAGGCCCACAGAGAAGGAAATGAGTAGTTGAAATAAAGTCGTTATTTTTGGGGGTTTTTTAGTGATCGACCGAAGTATCGGTTTACCGATATTTTTACCGATTTTTAAGCATTTTCCCATAATCGGGTATCGGTTTTGTAATATCGGATTCGCCGATAAATGGCGCCATCTTGTGGCCGTTTTGAGAATTCCGCCATTGCAGCCCGCGTCTGAGGAGATTAGTCAACAACAACTCTGTGCACAGGTAAATTATATGTTCTACTTGCTTTGCTTTAATTATTTAACTTTATTTAACATAACAGACATGCAGAAATGAGTTTTGAGACATAAATGCCTGATATAGTTTATTTATGCAGCTTGGTTCTAAAAAATTGAGACGAACTCATGGAGTCACGTTGCGTAATCCGTCATGTCGTGCCCCAATAAAGGCGTAACTTTACATGAATTAAATAAAACAGACATGAATGAGTGCATGTTGAAAATAAAAGCGCTGAATTTAATTCTCTATCTGTTGTATTTACTCACCATTAGTCTCGAAAAAAAAGTTCGCTCATATTGCTGAGCACTCACTGGGTTGATGATCAGGAATGCTCAAGCACGGGCACTGAATGAAACTTTTGACAAGATGATCTTGTTTAAGCACCCTAGATTATATTATCATTTACTACATATACTGCAATTATTTCGCTTTAAAATGATACCGCTTTGTGGAAATTAATTATTTATTATCTGCACGCGCGATCGCGGTTGAGTAGCTTATCATTCTGTGTAAATGCATAGATAAACAGCACTTTGTTAGAAAGCATTTCATGATCTAG
The DNA here is from genome assembly GCA_030770095.1 of Gila robusta. Classification (NCBI taxonomy): domain Eukaryota; kingdom Metazoa; phylum Chordata; class Actinopteri; order Cypriniformes; family Leuciscidae; genus Gila; species Gila robusta. The sequence continues at coordinate 70,446 of JAVALU010001482.1, forward strand.
ACCGACAAAAATATTATTAATAATTAGTAACATACTAGTTGGAAAATGCAATGATGTATATGCTGTTTTGTTTGTTACTTTCCTGACAATGTTATATTCCAGCTAATATTATTCAGTGAATTAATATTACCCAGTGAATTATTCCTCACTCTTAGTTTAAACCTATTAAACGGCACATAAACCTTCGAAAACCGTTTAAAATTAATTACATTTCTGCAAAGGTGATATGACTCTGTCCCCTGTCAATTATTTTCTCCATATGAAAACATTAGACTTTTAACATTTACTTGCCTATTGTTAACATTGTTGCTGCTGATGCTTATAAATTATATGTATAATTTAGATATAAATTATATAATGTAATAATATAAATGTTTTTATTGTGATTTGAAGATTTAATTTAACATGAAAGAGTGTTAACTTTCAACACTTTTGTTTAGTTTTTTAAGATGACTGAAAGGAGGAAAAATCAAAGGACTTACTCCACAGACCCCTCTATTTATTTGTGTATAAATATAAAGGTTTTTTTTGTATGCAAGGAGGGAGTGATTGTTATAAATAAAATGGTTTGTTCAGTTCATTTGTGTTGTAATAATTGTGTCAAAAACAGAAGTATAACAGTAAATAAATATCGGTTCTGCATATCGGTTATCGGGCACATAAACATGCAAATAATCGGTATCGGTATCGGTTATAAAAAATCAATATCGGTCGATCACTAGTTTTTTTGCGCACAAAAATTATTCGCGTCGCTTGATAAATTTAAGATTGAGCCACTGTAGTCACTTGGACTAGTTTAACAATGTCTTTAATGACTTTTCGGGGCTGGCAAGTTTCAATCCCTTAGAAGCCTATGGAGGAGTGATCCAGCTCTCAGATTTCATCAAAAATATCTTAATTCATGTTCCGAAGATGAACGAAGGTCTTACGGGGTTGAACAACATGAGGGAGAGTAATTACTGACAGAGTTTTCATTTTTGGGTGAACTATCCCTTTAACCATTCTATTTCATCAGAATTCAGAAATAATCTTAAAACAGGGCTTTAAGTGTAAAATACCGAACTTGTCCTTTAAAATGACTGCTGTGTTCCTTATTACACCCAAGAACAGAACAGTGATACAGTGTATCAGTGTGTCAACAATGGCGGACTACGATGACAGCTCGCTCAGGGCAGGTCTGTGTTGAAACGCTGCTGTCAATAAACAATCGTGGGAGGGGCGTCCGATTTAGTGACGTCACAAGATCGAACGGCTCAATCTGAGGCAGGGGAAAACATATAAGGAGATTAAAACAAAAACACTGGATGGATTTTTATCATTATATGATGGTTGTGTACAGGCACTGCCAACACACATTTCAGTACAATCAACTTGTAAAAGTGCATCTACCATTATATGACCCCTTTAAGGCTACATGATAAGATAAGGATAAGAAAACAAATCAGTGGGATGCTATGAGCCGCTCCTGTGAGAAAACTATCCCACAGAGAGTGCTAACCAAATGAAAATAACAGAGCACTTATATATCCATTTCCTAATTAGCAATTAACATAGGGGGAGTGACTCAATTTCCACAGACTTCCACCATCAGGTTAGGAGAACACTCAAGGTCGTTACAAGAACAGAAGACACAATACAATACAAAAATCTTCAAGATACAGCCTACAATCTTCACATGTATAACGGATTGTCAGCTTATAAACAGTAGCTACTTTGTGTGGTGGAATAAGCAATGCTATATACAAATATATGGTTAGCATTTTAATTTAAACGTTATTTTATTATTTTATTAGTTCATTAATTAATTATGCTAACTCAACTAATTTAATGTAAAGAGCTGGATACTAATTAAATAATGTCAACTATTAAATGTTGGCTATTGATTAGAGGTGCCATAGTGTAGGCTGCAAATATATCTCCATACATCTCCGCTGTAAAGTAGATGCGCCTTTCATACGGACAGGATTACATAATCAGATGGTAGGCTACCATACGTATTTGCTTTCGACTGGATTTTTTTCGTTTGGTGGACATTTCAAGCTTTAGATAGCTGTATTTCTCATGTCTGTGAGGCTAGTCTACGCTTTTTTTTTTCAGTTCATTTTTGAGATGCGCTCCAATTCACGGAGACCATGAAAGCGCGTCCTGTTCGTTTTTTTTTCTTTTACAAAAGCACAACTTTCTTGTTGTTGTGAGTTTACACAAATAAAAGTAGTTGCGACTGATGCATTATGATTTTCTGTATGACCAGAAATGATGGGTTGTTTCCACTGTTGAAAATGCGAGTGATGGCACCGGCGCCTCAGTGCGCGCTCCACACTCCGCACACACACTTAGATATACACCTAATAATAGCGAACATTTATCAAGGTTAACGTTACAGTGAGACCCATGCCAGACGGATAAGTCCTCTTCATGTTTAACTAATCAAATTCTGTTACATTTTCTTGCGCCAGTTTTTAAAAGGGCGACTGAAACACAACACTTAGCCTATAGGCTACAGATAAACGCCTGTAAAGACTCACAGGCGGATCTAATCCGTGGGGGATTTGCATATCATAATTAATAATTGGTAATTAATAATTATTCATACATGTTTGGATTAGATCAGTCTTACATGTTAATAAATCTCCCGATAAGGGATGATGTGTCATTTTACCTGCATGCATGTCTGTGTATCCTTGCACTTAACCACAAGTTGATTGCAATTAATTACACGGACCACGTCTTACAAAAAGAGGCAAAATTAATTAGCTCAATTGTCAGAATAATATTTGTGGGAATCCACAATATCATCTTACTTTATAGGATTTCAGGAAAAGCAATTCTGTGGCCACAAGAATTGGGTTTCCTGCCCTATAAACACATACTCTTTAAAGTATCTTTAATTTGTAAGCTTGTAGCTATAAGATCTTTTGACACTTAAGGGACTTGGAAAATGAGCAAAGAGGCAGTACATCAATCAAAATGAATATAATGAATTTAATAAGGCAGAACTACTTATGGTTTTACTGCGGTTACATGGGTTATATATATTTACAAACATATTAAACAACAAAACACGATAAGGCATCGATGAACGAGAAATGCATAGAGACAGAGAGAGAGAGGAAATGTAGAGAGTTGCAGTTATGCAAGAGGGAGTTTAGAAAGACCCGAGGATCTTTCTAAATAGCAAATTCACATAGACAACGGAACTTTGAGAGACAACAAGACTTCAACAAATCTTAAAAGCGTGATCAAACACGGATACTTGCACTCTTTGCATGGCTTGTGAAGAAGCGTGTGTGTGTCTCTCGGTCCGGCGCGTCACGTGGTCACGTGCGCGTGTTTCTCCTTCAAAGCGAGCGCGCGCTCGTTTAAAGGTCCCTTGTAGATGGATTTGCTGAAGAGATATGTCACATGGTGTTCTTTTCACTCGTCGATTGGAATTAAACACGGAGACTTATCTAAGACTGAAAAACACAAACTAAACTAGAAACAAATAAAAGAAAGGCGAAGAGCTCGCCCGGAGGCGAGACGTTACATTATGACACGAGGACAAGAGAAGTAAGACAGAGATAAACTGGTGTTCAGTCCTTTTGAAGACCTGACGTTTCCGCCTTCTTTTGGAAGAGGGTCCAATCAGGAGCTGTCCCTTTGGAGGGAGATTTTATGACCCTTTGTGTTATAACCAGGCATTTAAATCTCTAGTTTCATTGGGTGTTTAAGAGAAGAATCTTCACAATTCTTATAATACTAATGTGTCACAAAGTTTAGCAAAATGTAATGTCAATTAACAAACGGGGAACGAAGATTGGAGTTTATCGAGACCAAACTTGCCACAAATGGATTTGGTTAAACATTAGTTGGCAAAGTTTGAAACATTATCCCATTAGAGTTGTCGAGAAACATAGACCAAACCACAAAAAGGCAACTCATGAAATAGGGAACTTAGATACATTGTTCATACAATTCTCAAGTGGATATATAATAGCATATATATATGAATACAGGATTCATTTCTCCTCCTTGGTTAGAATTCAGAGAGAGCCACAGTTCTGTGAACATTCCTTTGGGTCGTAAACGCTGTTATCTAAGAACTCCAGTGATGTTAGTTTTGGTCTCTTTTCACTCCAAAGATGGAAAACATAGTAAACTATATTTTACTGGATATTACTGTACGTATTCTGATTGATCACACCGAAAGCATTCTGGAGGTGTCCAGAACTATGTGTACAAGTTATGGGAATAGACAGTTATATTTAAAATGCATAATGAAGGTATTTATAATTCACTTTAAGCTACGATAAAATCATAGTCATTCCAATGTGATATGGGCAAATGGACACACATAAAAACACATCGAATATATCTGGTTAAATGTCTTTTAAAAAGAGAAGTTTCTTTCTCTTTAGAATCACCTTCTTTGGGACATTCCAGTCAGTCATAAAAATGTCTCGTAACTGGACACCACGCTCTGTCCTGAGCGGGCTTCACTTGTGGGGGATGCGTGTGTGGTTGTGTGTGTGTGTGTGTGTGTGTGTGTGTATGTTAATTTACATCCAGGCTTTTTGGGCCTGAAGGCTTTGGGATTTTAGCTAGGATGTATTTAGTTATTCAGATTCATCCCTCGCCCAGTCCTTACACGCCCAACGCTGGTGTTATTCTTTAAATAAATTCGTTTAGGCTTTAAAATAAATATTGTTTGTGGGCTAATTAATGCCACAATAGTTTGTTTATTTTATAGGCTACTTATATTTATTCATTTTTGTTCTCCATTGAATACTATTCAAATGATTTGTTGTGCACCGCAATGCCATCCTCCCATAGAATGCCACGTTAAGAGTTTTCTTTATAATAAATACTGGGCTCATCTGCTAATCTGTTGGCTACACATGCTTTATTAATAAGGTGTGTACAGAATTTGATCTTTTAACATGAATGTCCATTGGGGGGTGCTATTGCTTCAGCTTTTTGAACGTAGAAGTATGATAAAGACATGATAGGCTATACATTTTATGTGGATAAAGGCATATTTTGTACATGACTACACATATCCTTATCAGGCCTAGAACATTTGTCGTTTTAACGACATAACATCTTGTTATTACGAGAAAAAGATGTTGTTTTAACGACATAAGATCTCGTTATTACGACATAATTGAGTGGAAAAATAATATGTATGTGGCAGCAATGCGTCACCGTAGTAAGGAGACTGTCAGCTGAGCTGAAATAATCCATAGAGACAGAGAACTCCATTCATAATTATGGATATATGGATCTTACGAGTGTGTGACTAAAATAGGGTGTACAAGAAATTATTAGATAGAAAAGGAGATGCAAACATTGTTATCCTAATAATGATAAAAAGTAATCATTTTTTAAAATAAAACAACATGAACTTGTATACATATAATATGTGCTGTATTCCAAGACTTTTGAAACCATGGCCGTTAGGTTTGTGTAAGAAACAGACCAAAAACTGAGTTTGTGTCAGAGAAAAATAACATTAACTTCTCAAGCACAACATGCATTTGCAGCTCTTGACCGCTAGGTGGCTCTATACCCACAGTTCCCTTTCGTCCTGGGAACTCCGACGTGTCGTCGGGGGAGTTCCCTAACGAATTGGGATCACGCTAAGGAGCCAATTGTCTTCGAGAGAATTAAAAACGAGCCAATAGACATTGGCATGCAAGATTTGCATTTCGCGACCATTGCGCAATGCTTTTTGCTTCGGAGCCATCCAGTGTGTCTCTCTGAGCTGCTGTATCTTCCGAGAAAGTTTATATAGTAAACAACGAGCATCTTTGGAAGGAGAAGAAGACTCTGCTGCTGGTGTTACGGCACTTTTCAGCGACCATCGCTTCCCGCTGCTGGCCGTCTTTCCTCTCTATAAAAGAGCTGTTTTAACGGCTGGTATTGGTTGGTGAGTGCAGTGCTCGGGCTTGCAGTTTCCCCGTGTGTCTGCCGCGGTGGTCCCTCTGTGCCTCGGCACGTTAAGAGTATTTTTTCCTTCTAAAAGAGCAACACGGGCGTTTTCGCGTCCTTTTCAGGATGTCGTTTCACCCGTGCGTTTCTGAATGCGACTTCTCCCTCAGGAAGATGGTCATAAACACTGCCTCTCGTGTTTGGGCTTAGGGCACGCTGAGGCAGCGTTTGTGAACGAGTTATGTTCTCATTGCGGGAACATGACTCTGGCGATGCTGCGCTCGAGACTGCGAACCCTGAGACATGGGGGAGTCCCTTCAGAGAATCCCCGATCTAGTTCGTCTGCCGGTTCAGTTCGGCAGACGGCTACTTCGGTGATTTCTGTTGGTGAGCGGATGAGGGTTACCGTGCAGAACGTCCCGTCTGGTGAAAGATCCTCACGGGCTTCTCACGCCTCTAGTAGCTCGTTGCCATTGGTTGTCCCGGGGGAGCTTCCGGGACCGCCTCGTGCGGTTCCGTTTGTCTCCTTTGGGGCACCGCCTGAGGACCAGATGTCGATCGCTGCATCGGAGGGAGAGCGGTCATCTTCTGGTGACGACTCGGTGGGACTACCCCCTTCGGGTGTGGTAGCTCCTGCTGAGCAGGATCCAGAAATGGCCGCTATGCTCGAACGGGCGGCCGCAAATGTCGGGCTCACGTGGAACCCTCCACCGGGTCCCGAACCTTCGCAGCTAGATGATTGGTGTCTCGGAGCGGGTCGTGCTGTTGCCCCGCGGACCGCTCCGGTCCCTTTCTTCCCGGAAGTGCATGAGGAGTTGAGGAAGTCTTGGCTGGCCCCTCTGGCGACCAGACGTAGACAACCTCGCTCCTCCTCCCTCACCACTCTCGATGGCGGGGCGGTGCATGGGTACGAGGGAATCCCCCCAGTGGAGCGGTCTATAGCGATGCAGCTGTGTCCTAAGACCGCTTCCTCCTGGTAGGGTGCCGCTTCACTCCCCTCCCGCGCCTGTAGGTTTTCCTCTGGTCTGACCAGGGATGCCTACATGGCGTGTGGAGACGCCGCTTCCGCCCTGCATGCTATGGCGTTGCTGCAGGTCCACCAGGCCAAGGCACTCCATGACATGCAGGAGGGTGGTCTCGACCCAGCTTTGCTGCAGGAGCTGCGTGCGGCGACGGACCTCGCCCTCCGGGCGACGAAAGTCACCGCACGTTCCCTGGGTCGGGCGATGTCCACGCTTGTGGTCCAGGAACGCCACCTGTGGCTCACCCTTGCAGATATGCGGGAAGCGGAGAAGAACAAACTTCTCAACTTCCCCATATCCCAAGGGGGCCTCTTCGGCGACGCGGTGGAGAGCTTCGCCCAAGAGTTCTCCACCGCCCAGAAGCAGTCGGAGGCGATACGGCATGTCCTGCACAGGAGACGGACTGCTGCTGGTCCGTCCTCTGTGACCGTAGAGCCTCCAGCTGCTCGTCACCGAGGTCGCCCTCCTGCGGCCGCTCCTCCTTCAGGGCAGCAGTCTACCCCTGGAGGACGGAGATCTGGTCGTAAGAGGGCGGCCATGCCCGCTCAGACGCCTCCGGCCCCTTCCCGTAAAAGGAAGGACGGAAAGCGTCCCTGAGACGGGCGACCTGGAGGGGAACCTGGATGCTGCTCGACGGGAGGGTCCCCCTGCACATCTCCTTCCCCCGGGGGAGGGCAGGGCGGAAAATCTTTTGTTGTTTGTTACTGTTCCGCCGCTGACCACTCGTACCCACATTTTCAAAGAAAGAGCAGTTTCTTCTTCCTCCTCCAGGTCATCCATGGCCGAGACTGGTGGGCACACAGTCTCCCCCGTCCAAGAGGGCCAGAATTGTAGCGTGTGCTGCAACACCCCCGTTCCCCTCTTCCCAGTTCACGGATAGCAGTGACGCTGCCTCACCTGCGTCACTCCGGTCTGCGGCTGGGCCTGGAGGCCCAGAGACCAGGATACGAGGAGTCAGGGCCTCGTTCCTCGTCTCTCCCCCTCCCCTCGCCACCGGGCAGCCCGCAGCAGAATGCCCACGGGCCTTCTCTGCCGTCTGCCCCCCGGTGGAAGCAGGTTGGTGTCAAGCGCACCCAGACCCTGCCCTCGGTCGCTACAACGCCGCCAGAGCCGGGTCCCTGTCTTCCACCTCGCTGCCCTTCCGTGGGTACGCCGGTGGTTCGGGTGGGTTCGTTGGGACGGTATCTGGAAGCCTGGCTAGCGCTTCCGGGTCCGTCCCGATGGCTCATCCGCACCATTCGGTTCGGCTATGCAATTCAGTTTGCGCGCCGGCCTCCCAAGTTCAGGGGCGTCCACTGTACCCGTGTGCGGTCGGTGGACGCCCCTGTCTTGCGGAAAGAGATCGATGTCCTGCTGGCGAAGGACGCGATCGAGCCGGGCCCTCCTGCCGAGATGAGGTCTGGGTTTTACAGCCCCTACTTCATTGTACCCAAGAAAGGTGGTGGGTTACGGCCAATCCTGGACCTGCGAGTTTTGAATCGGGCCCTGCACAAACTCCCGTTCAAAATGCTCACGCAGAAGTGCATTTTCGAATGCATCCGTATGCATGCATCCGGACGCGTACTTTCACGTCTCGATTCTTCCTCAACACAGACCATTCCTACGGTTTGCTTTCGAGGGTCGAGCGTATCAGTACAAAGTCCTACCCTTCGGGCTGGCCCTGTCGCCTCGTGTCTTCGCGAAAGTCGCGGAGGCGGCCATTGTTCCCATGAGAGAGCAAGGCGTTCGCATTCTCAACTATCTCGACGACTGGCTCATTCTAGCTCACTCGCGAGATGTGTTGTGCGATCACAGGGACATGGTGCTTCGGCACCTCAGCCGGTTGGGGCTTCAGGTCAACTGGGACAAGAGCAAACTCTGCCCCGTGCAGAGGATCTCTTATCTCGGTATGGAGCTGGACTCGGTCGCCCAGACTGCGTGCCTCACCGAGGAACGTGTCCAGTCAGTGCTCACCTGCCTCAGGTCTTTTCGAGGCAGGACAGCAGTTCCACTGAAACAATTTCAGAGGCTCCTGGGGCATATGGCAGCCGCAGCCGCAGTAACGCCGCTCGGCCTGTTACATATGAGACCGCTTCAGCGCTGGCTTCACGATCGAGTCCCGAGGTGGGCGTGGCACAGCGGCACATTCCGGGTCAAAGTGACCCCGCACTGTCGCCAAACCTTCTCCCCGTGGTCAGATCCTGTGTTTCTAGGGGCCGGAGTGCCGTACGGACAGCACTGCGACCGTTGACACATCAACCATCAAGGTGGTCTACGCTCCCGTCGTATGTCGCGACTCGCCTCCCACCTCCTCCTATGGAGTCAGAAGCATCTGAGGTCGCTTTGTGCCATTCACATTCCAGGGGGGCTCAACCGTGTGGCAGACGAGCTCTCGCGGTTGCCTCCCCTGCCAGGAGAATGGCGACTCCATCCCCAGGCGGTCCAGCTGATTTGGAGTGTCTTCGGAGTCGCACAGGTAGATCTGTTTGCTTCTCCAGACACGACCCATTGCCAGTGGTTTTACTCCCTGACCGAGGGAACCCTCGGCACGGACGCCCTGGCTCACAGCTGGCCCCGGGACCTGCGCAAGTATGCGTTTCCCCCAGTGAGCCTTCTTGCACAGACTCTGTGCAAGGTCAGGGAGGACGAGGAGCAGGTCCTTCTAGTGGCGCCGTATTGGCCCACCAGGACTTGGTTCACGGAACTCATGCTCCTCGAGACAGCCCCTCCTTGGCCGATTCCTCTGAGGAAGGACCTTCTTTCTCAGAGACGGGGCACTCTATGGCACCCGCGTCCAGACCTCTGGAAACTCCATGTCTGGTCCCTGGACGGGATGCGGAGGTTCTAGGTGGTCTACCACAGGCAGTGGTACCACCCCTCTACGAGGCGCCTCTATGCGTTGAAGTGGAACCTGTTCGTCAATTGGTGTTCCTCCCGTCAGGAGGACCCCTGAACTTGCCCGATCGGAGTCGTGCTTTCCTTCCTGCAAGATGGGTTGGAGCGGAGGCTGTCCCCCTCCACCCTCAAAGTGTATGTCGCCGCAATAGGAGCACATCACGATGCAGTGGAAGGTAAGTCCTTGGGGAAGACACGGCTGAACTGCACGTGGCATCATGGGTCACAATAGATGGCTCCCACTTCCCTTGGATTGGGACTACCTCAGGGACTGCCATATGTTTCACTATTCCTTCGGGCTAGTACATATGTGTATTCCTGGCCTTCCTCAGTCAGGCTGGGGCTTCCGAAGCGTTTCCCCCTCTCTTGAGGGAACGCTTTCCCAGTGTTATCCAATGTCCACTGTGCAGGTCTTGCGGAACAGCAGTGTGGTTCCCGTGCTAGCTCCTGCAACTTATTGCAAGAAACTGCCGCAGGGTAGCTTAGCCGGGCGCTGGAAGGGGCCAGCACCTTGGCGTTTTATTAGGGATCCCAATTCGTCAGGGAACTCCCCCGACGACACGTCGGAGTTCCCAGGACGAAAGGGAACGTCTTGGTTACGTATGTAACCCTCGTTCCCTGAGTACAGGGAACGGAGACGTGTCGTCCCTTCGCCATGTTGCTGTACCTTCGCGGAGGACTGGACACTGTTCGGCTCCTCAGCGAAAAGCATTGCGCAATGTTTACTTCCACCTTTTATACCCGCGCTGGTAGGCGGGTCGCGGAATGCAAATCTTGCATGCTAATGTCTATTGGCTCGTTTTTAATTCTCTCGAAGACAATTGGCTCCCTAGCGTGATCCCAATTCATCAGGGAACTCCCCCGACGACACGTCTCCGTTCCCTGTACTCAGGGAACGAGGGTTACATACGTAACCGAGACTATTATCACAAGACCTTTTCAAATACCTATAAAAAAGAAACATATTTACAGAAATAAATGTAGAACTACTCCAAAGTCCATTAAAGGATTTATGTGTTTAGAATGAATTCAAGTAAAACAGTAAATGTAAAGACAGTTTTATGCTACACTATATAATGTAGAGAAATGTTTACAGGGAATGCTAAGTTAGGGCTACCCCCTAATAGTCGACTAGAAGAGGCTTAGTCAACCAAAATAATAGGCTTGTTTGAGATGCGCCTTGCCTCTCCTGAAATGTAGTCGAGAGTAGGCGGCTGCAGTGAGAGGAGGAGTGAAAAAAGCGCAGGCAAGCCGGACAGTTCTCGCTTCTCGCAGTGGATCTGACACCTGCGAGATCAATGATGGATATCGCGGGATTCACGCTCGTGCACAGTGTTGCTAATAAACTGGATGTAATTTAAGTTCTGTTGCCTTTTTATGAAAATAAATATAATGAACAAGAAAATAACAAGTAGGCTACTTGTTATTTAATTCCATTCCAAATAAGTGTTTATCAATAATTTTTTCTTTAATACAGACATAGGCTATGTGTTTTTGTGTGTGTGTGTGTGTGTGTGTGTGTGTGTTTTTTTTATTTTTTATTTTTTTATAATAAAATGACATTGCATAACTCATGCATTAGAGATCGCACTATCCGAGAGTTTGGGAATATTCACACATAACATACACATAAAACATGATATCCGAGTTTTAAAATCAAACATTTTAAAAGTGAACAATACATCACGGTTGTTTAAACCAATCAACATTAAGCTGTGTCATCAGCAAGTCGTTTCCCATCATGCTTTTGATCAGCGCAGTCGGTGGAGAGCAACTGAGGCAGTGGGAGGGTGGTGCTAGATCAGAGGAGATCAGTTGGTGTTCTCTGCTGTAAGGTCCTTGTTTTTTTCCCATTTTCTTTTATTAGTAGTATAAGTAATAATAATATTAGATTAGTGTTGGATAAGGAGGTGGTATTGGAGGTCCATGGCTTCAGGGAGTGGAGGGGATGACGATGGTGGTGGGTGGTATACGGTGGTTAAGGAAAAGGGGGGCTCTAAAAGGGAGGCATCGAGTGAAAGACCCGAAATGTCAGGAGATGAAGGAAATAAAGTTAGGAGAACTGGAAGTTCTGAAGAGTTAGTTGTGCTGTTTAAAGTCAAGGGAGCTAATCAAGGAGATGCAGGATTTAGAGCAATTAACCCATTAAAGGTTACTAATGCTTTGGAGAGTCAGATAGGCAAGGATTTTCAGGCCAAGATATTATATAATGGAATGTTAAGAGTTTGTTGCAAAAATAGGAAACAGTATGATGATGCTAGAGGTGTTGGGAAGTTAGTGGTTAAGGTGGAGACTTTGGTCCCTAGAGGAAGCAATCAGGGGGTTAAGGGAGTAGTATATGGAATGTTTGCTGGCTTGTCTGAGAAGGAAATCTTAGAAAATGTTAAGGGGGCCCAAGTAACTGATGTGATAAGATTTAAGCGTAGAGATGGAACCGGGGATCCACCCATCCTGTTAACGTTTAAAGATGGTGTACTACCACAGAGAGTGTTCCTAGGGAGTATGGTGTATCATGTGAGGGAGTACATTAAACCACCCTTGCGCTGCTATAATTGTCAGAAGTTTGGACATGTTGCTGGATCATGTCGGGGCAAAAGAAAGTGTGCAAAGTGTGGTGGAGATCATATCATACAAAACTGTAAGGCAGAGACTCCTAAGTGCCCTAACTGTGATGGGGATCATGCAGCACGGTTTCATGGTTGTGAGCACTTTGTCCAAGCTAGGCGGGTGCAGGTTGTGAAGGATCAGAACAAAGTAACATATGCAGAGGCGGTTCAAAGAGTGACTAGAGGAAGTGGAAATGGAAGCTTTGGGGAAAGGCCGGTGCTAGGATGCCAGGTCTCTGTGCCAAATCTACCATCTGCACCTTCATCTGACATGTTAATTTTTAGTAAGGAGTCATTTTTGTCTTTTGTTTCTGATGTGTTGGTGGGAGCTAAGAAAGCAACTAACCGGTCAGATGTCATTAGGTTAGTGGTGGGTGCAGCTGAAAGATACCTGAGTATAAAACAGTTGCCAGAAAAGTTACATCAATACATGATGGAGAGTCAGTGTATAGACAGGTCACAGTTGTTGAAGACTAGCAGTATGGAGGACGTTAGTGGGGTGGATGATGAGGATCCTCATTAACATTTTAATGTGGTATATTCTTCAATGGAATGCCCGGAGTCTGATTGGAAATGGTCAGGAGTTAAAACGATTTGTAGATGATTTTAAAGAAGCACCAGCTTTGATATGTATCCAAGAGACATGGCTAAAGCCCTGTCTAGATTTTGTAATTCCAGGTTATGAATGTTTGAGATTAGATAGGCCTGATAGATCAGGTGGGGGTTGTGCAACCTTTGTTAAGACTGGGGTGCAATATAGAAAAGTTGACATTAACTCTGATATTGAGTGTTTGGCTGTGGAGGTTTGGAGCAGTCTCAGTTCAATTACTGTGATAAATTATTATAACCCCTGTCAACCTTTGGTATTATTCGATTTTGATGAGATAATGGAGAAGGTATGGTGTCCTGTTATATGGATTGGGGATTTTAATGCGCACAATCCAATATGGGGGAGTGACCACAGGGATAAAAATGGTGTTATAGTAGAAGAATTTTTAGACAAGTATGAGTTGGTAGTGTTAAATGATGGAAGGCCGACTAGGTATAATATTGGGAGAAATACCTGCAGCCATATAGACTTATCAATTGCATCATCAAATTTAGCTAGAATTGGTGAATGGGATGTTATAGATTCCTATACACTGGGTAGTGACCATTGTCCAATTTTATGCAGGTTTGGTAGAGATTTGAGAAGAGAAGTGGAAAAGAATGTCCCTAGATATAACTTTTCTCAGGCCAATTGGGATAAATACCAGGAGAAAGCTCAAAGCTTAGTTGGAGATGTTGATAGTGAGGGTTCTGTAGATAACTGGAATACTTCAATTAGTCTCATGATGCATGAGGCTGCTTGCTATACCATTCCTGTGAAGCAGGAACCTAGGTCACGTATGCTGGTTCCTTGGTGGAATAAAGAATGTGATGAAGCTGTAAGGAGTAGGAATAAAGCATATAGAAGATTAAGAAAGTATCCAATGCTGGTTAATGCAATGGAGTACAAGCGTCTAAGGGCAGTAGCAAGACGAGTTATAAAGGATGCAAAAAGAAATAGTTGGAGGAAGTTTTGTGGTACGTTAGGTCCTGAGACTCCAGTAAGGCATTTGTGGTCAGCAGTACGTAGAATGTCAGGGGTATATAAAAGAAGATTGATACCAGTGTTACAGAAGGGAGAGGTGGTAGCAGTTTCTAATAAAGAAAAAGCAGACATGTTTGTTGAGAGTTTTCAAGCTGTACATAGATCAGAGAGAATGGGGGTTGAGAGGTGTAGGAAGAGGGATGAATTGATGGAAGTTAATCAGTGGAAGCTAGAGAGGAGTTTAGAAAATGAAAATCCTATTAATCTGTTTTTTTCTTTAAAAGAGTTGAAGGATGCAATTATGTCTGGGGCAAATACTACCCCAGGGAGAGATAGGCTATCTTATGAGTTATTTAAATATCTAGATGATTTTGTACTTGAAGAAATCTTAGCTCTGTTTAATACTGTGTGGGCAGAGGGTTATTTGCCCAAGGAGTGGAAGCATGCAGTCGTGGTCCCTGTCTTGAAACCAGGGAAAGAGGCGTCTGACCCTGGCTCATACCGTCCTATAGCACTCACAGCAGTGATTTGTAAGATTATGGAGAGGATGGTAACTAACAGATTGGTATATTTTTTAGAAACAAGAGGAAACTTTGTTGATGTACAGAATGGATTTAGGAATGGAAGGTCTACAATGGAGTCAGTTGCAGTTTTAGATCAAGATATTAAAAGGGCATTTAGCAATAAGGAAATGGTAGTGAGTGTATTTCTGGATATTGAGAAGGCTTATGATTCTTTGTGGAAGGAGGGATTGATGATTAAAATTTTTGACTTGGGAGTTAGGGGACGAATGTTTAATTGGATAAAGGATTTTTTAATGAAAAGAACAATTCAAGTTAAGGTTGGTAGTGTTAGTTCAAAGACTGTGGGCATAGAGAATGGAACCCCACAGCGAAGTGTAATTAGTCCAGTGTTATTTAATATAATGATTAATGATATCTTTGGTAAAATAGAGAGAGGATTCGGGTTATCTTTATTTGCAGACGACGGGGCCATTTGGAAAAGAGGGCGTAATGTAGAGTTTGTTTTAAAACAGATTCAAACAGTGTTAGTATCTGTAGAGGAATGGGGGAATACATGGGGCTTCAAAATCTCTGCTTCTAAGACTAAGTATATGGTATTTGGTTTTAAAAGAAAGTTACCTAATCTAGGGCTATATATGTATGGGTCTCCATTGGAGAAGGTAAAGGTTTTTAAATTTTTAGGTGATTGGTTTGAAGAGCGTATGACTTGGGCTGTGCATGTAGGTAAAATTGTGTTGAAGTGTGACAAAGTTTTGAATGTAATGAGAAGTCTGGCTGGGTGTGAGTGGGGGGCTAATAGGGAGACGATGCTGCTAATTTTTCAGGCCATGATCAGATCTGCTCTAGATTATGGGTGCTTTGTGTATGGATCTGCTTCCAAAACTGTTCTGGCTAGGTTGGATGTGGTGCAGGCAAGGGCTTTGAGGCTTTGCTGTGGGGCCTTTAGAACTTCCCCAGTCCCTGCCCTACTCATTGAAATGGGAGAAATGCCCTTATGGTTAAGACACATTAAGTTGGGGTTACAGTACTGGGTAAAACTTAGTGGGTGTAATCATACCTTCCCAGCAAGGTGTCTGTTGCAAGAGGTTGCTGGAGCTAATAGATACAATACATTTTTTGGCATAGTAAATCAATGGGCAGGGAAGATGAGTATGGATCAGGGAGGTATTGTAGAGCACACAAGTTGGTTACCTATACCATATTGGGTGCTGCCTGAAATGAATATTGAGCTTGATTTTCTTCAGGCAAAAGATAAGTGGGAAGTAGCACCAAAAATAAAGGAATATCTTAATTCAATTATTGGGAGCACAATGATTATTTTTACAGATGGATCTAGAGATCCAGTTAGTGGGAGAGCTGGATTTGGGGTCTATGTGGAGCAGCTAGGGTTGGAAATTGGTCGTCGTATTTCTAATGGAAGCTCTGTCCTCACTGCTGAATTAATGGCAATTTTATGGGCTCTATGGTGGATTGAGGAAGTCAAACCTGGAGAAGTTATTATATGCTCTGATTCTGCAGGTGCTCTAGAAAATTTAAAAGTAGGAAAATCTAAAGCTCGTCCTGACATTGTCAATGACATCTTGAATGTGGTTTTTAGAACTAGGTTTACTTGTAACATCAGTTTTTGTTGGGTTCCCGGTAGGGCTGTGCTCAGAATATCGATACGACGATACATCGTCATGAACTCCTGACGATGCGCGTATCGATACAGCAACTGCTGTATCGATACTGTCGTGCTTTTGAATGTAGCCAATTCAGGGCTCGAATTTCAGCACGGGATTGCGAGTATTACGCATTATTCTAATCATTCCCACAGGTCTCCCACTTATAATGCGGGAAATTCCCGCAAACATTGATTGAGTGTTCAGCTGTGCCGCGTCTTCTGTCTCTCAAAATAGGTTGCTCAAGGCAAGCGTCAAATGCGCTGAAGGCGGCGATACTACACTCACGCTTTTAGGAGTTGGGACATGACGGAATATTCACTTGCATATTCGGGCGAGCATTGCATTGTCACTTAAGTTTACCATTCGCTCGTCTTTTTAAGTCTTACCACGCTAAACATTCAAGCGATTTTAAACTATTCAGTGCTCGCACGCTCTCTGAGAGATGGTATTCTCTGCATGCTTACATAGAGTAAAGCCGCCTCACAAACAGCCTGTGAGTAACAAAAGTTCTTTTTCACGGATTATATCGCTTTTACAGACAAAAACAAGCAAAATGATGTCAAAAATGTCGGTCTTGGTGAGTATCCAACACAGTCGGTTATGTCTTAAATAAGCATAAAATGCATGTGACACAGTATAATGAAAACAGGATCCGTGCACTAGCTCTTAAAGTGACAGCAGCCATGTGTGTCTGTCATTAATATTGTTGTCAAAACAACAAAAGATAGCTTTAATTATAAGGAATCTGGATTTATAGTCGATGTATTTAATTTAGTCAGGACTAAAACACTACCCAATGTTATTTTACATTTAATTACTTTATTAAGTTTCTAGTATTTCTGAATACTAGTGCTAGACCTATTCAAAAACTTTTCTCTTTATTGGTAGGCTATCTTTATTCTATTGTATTTATTTGTTTAAAATTATTTCAACATAATGTAAAGAAATTACTGTGTTTGGTGCACATTCTAACACTTATTTAATTTAACTCTCATTGTTTTTTAATGACACAAACTAAATAGTTTTTCAGTTATCACAACTGTTATATACTCAATAAAGATATTACTGTTACTAAACTCTGCTCAAAAAGAAATTTAAATTCCAAATTGATCCATATCGTGATACGTATCGTATCGTGGCTTTAGTATCGTGATGCGTATCGTATCGTGACATTGTTGGTGATACACAGCCCTAGTTCCCGGGCATGCTGGGGTGAGGGGGAATGAATGGGTGGATAACATTGCAAAGGAGAGCTTAGGAAGAGAAGTAGATGTCCATGTATTATTAGGGAGAGTGGAATTGAAAGAAAGAATTAAGGAGGGCTTAATAAAAGAATGGCAGAGAGGGTGGGAAAAGGAAATTAGGGGTAGACACTACTTTTCTATACAACCTGAAGTTAGGAAAATATGTTTATGTAACATTTTGTCCCACAGGGACTCAGTTAAAATGTGCAGATTGAGGTTGGGGCACTGTGGGTTAAATCATTCTTTGTGCATTGTAGGGAAGCATGTTTCTGGCTTGTGTGAATGTGGGAGTCTTGAGACAGTAGGGCATGTTTTCCTGGAATGCAGAAAGTATAGGGCAGAAAGAAATGTACTCTTTATTAAACTGTCAGGACTTGGAGTTAAGGCTTTTTCTGTTTTATCTTTGTTTGGACACAGTGACAGGCATAAACTGATCTCCAAGGCAGTTCTTCAATTCTTGCATGACACAGGACTGTATGTAAGAATTTAGTTCAAACTTTGACCTGTGGAGGGCAGTAATACGCTCAGCAGCGTCTACACTGCCGGAATCTTACAAGAAGAAGAAGAGAGCAACTGCGCGCGACTGCAGAATCCGACACGTGCGCCTTGCGCTCGCGAGAGTTTTTTGACACGTCAGCATGACATCAGAGCAAGGCGGACCGCACTCGGACACCGGCATGCATCTCGCGCTGATCACCGGTGATCGGTTCTGCGCAGATTTTGCTCATCTCAAACAAGCCTATTATTAATATGTTAGTTGGAGAAAAAAATCTCCACAGGAAGTGACAAAGTCATACAGGTTGTAACGGAGAGATCGTTAAAAGGTCCTTATGGTATTTACGTCAGGCATATCATCCATCAACCTCAAATATGGCTTATCATTTGAAACATGTAAGTACCCAGCTAACACAGTTACGTTGTGAAGACGTAACAGGACCGGCCCATATTCGTCGTAGCGACGTACCACATAATGTTCCAGCAACGTAACTTTGTGATTCCCATAATCGTCGTGGCGACGTTATAGTGGTACGTCGCAAGAACGAGATGAGTAGGTCTTAATGACCAAACTGGCATGTTGTGAGGACGTAACATCAAAGGACCATATTAGTCGTAGCGACGCGCCAAATAACGTTCCAGCAACGGAACTTTGTGATTCCTGTATTCGTCGTGGCGACGTTATTGTGGTACGTTGCTGGAGCGTGGCAGGTACGTCTTCCGCATTTATTTTTATTCTCACCTTTAGTCCTGGGAATGAAGATGTGCTTGAACCATAACCTTAAAATCAGCATAGAACTGATAAACTCAAACATTTCATTCTCTCTTGTAAAACCTTATAAATTATAAAAGGGAATTGTGTATTGTTTTCAGTTAATACATTTAGGGATTAATTAGGCCCAAAAACATGCATTCATTTATTAATCAGCATTAATTCAGTGTTACTTTGTACAATTACTAAGCCAATACATTTTGAACATTAACGATTTTTTAAGTAAAGTGTTAACAAGTTATGATTACAGAAATTGAACACGTCAATTAATTAATCAAAAAAACATAATCAATGAATAATGCAACCAACTATTATTCTTTTTATTGAAAAAAGTGTCTTATCATTAGGGATGGGTGTATTTAAATAATGATTTTATCACTGAAACTAATCAATACTCTTATTGACACTACTCTCTAATTTGGCGCAAAAGCAATAAAGACATAAAAAAAGAAATAAAAAGATTCAGATGTTTCTTTATTATTCATTTCATTTGCAGAAATAGGTTAAATTGTTTCCTGAGTGTCCTGTGAGGCTCCTGCTAATGTCTGGTGGTGATGTGCTTCATTGATTCACTACCAGTAGCAAAACCTGAACAATGTGACAATTACCAAAGATCTATAGTCCTTGAGCTTCTCTGAAGCAAACAAATAACAAAAAAAGTGTTCATAAAGAGTAAAGATATGTAAAAAAAAACAATATAGATTTCTAGCTTCTCTCCTGTATTATTTCACCCACCCAAATATACATCAATAATTTTTTGAGCTTCAAAATGAGCTTGATGACTTTCTCAGAGAGAATCTGAGATGTCTCATTCCTGGCTGTGTCCCAGCTGTGGGAAACACTCTATCAGACAGTGTTGAGGAGGCAGAGGGAGATGATGAAGACTATCAGACAGTGTTGAGGAGGCAGAGGGAGATGATGAAGACTATCAGACAGTGTTGAGGAGGCAGAGGGAGATGATGAAGACTATCAGACAGTGTTGAGGAGGCAGAGGGAGATGATGAAGACTATCAGACAGTGTTGAGGAGGAAAAGGGAGATGATGAAGACTATCAGACAGTGTTGAGGAGGAAAAGGGAGATGATGAAGACTATCAGACAGTGTTGAGGAGGAAGAGGGAGATGATGAAGACTATCAGACAGTGTTGAGGAGGAAAAGGGAGATGATGAAGACTATCAGACAGTGTTGAGGAGGAAGAGGGAGATGATGAAGACTATCAGACAGTGTTGAGGAGGCAGAGGGAGATGATGAAGACTATCAGACAGTGTTGAGGAGGCAGAGGGAGATGATGAAGACTATCAGACAGTGTTGAGGAGGCAGAGGGAGATGATGAAGACTATCAGACAGTGTTGAGGAGGCAGAGGGAGATGATGAAGACTATCAGACAGTGTTGAGGAGGAAGAGGGAGATGATGAAGACTATCAGACAGTGTTGAGGAGGAAAAGGGAGATGATGAAGACTATCAGACAGTGTTGAGAAGGCAGAGGGAGATGATGAAGACTATCAGACAGTGTTGAGGAGGCAGAGGGAGATGATGAAGACTATCAGACAGTGTTGAGGAGGAAGAGGGAGATGATGAAGACTATCAGACAGTGTTGAGGAGGAAGAGGGAGATGATGAAGACTATCAGACAGTGTTGAGGAGGAAAAGGGAGATGATGAAGACTATCAGACAGTGTTGAGAAGGCAGAGGGAGATGATGAAGACTATCAGACAGTGTTGAGGAGGCAGAGGGAGATGATGAAGACTATCAGACAGTGTTGAGGAGGAAAAGGGAGATGATGAAGACTATCAGACAGTGTTGAGGAGGAAAAGGGAGATGATGAAGACTATCAGACAGTGTTGAGGAGGAAGAGGGAGATGATGAAGACTATCAGACAGTGTTGAGGAGGAAAAGGGAGATGATGAAGACTATCAGACAGTGTTGAGGAGGAAAAGGGAGATGATGAAGACTATCAGACAGTGTTGAGGAGGAAGAGGGAGATGATGAAGACTATCAGACAGTGTTGAGGAGGCAGAGGGAGATGATGAAGACTATCAGACAGTGTTGAGGAGGAAAAGGGAGATGATGAAGACTATCAGACAGTGTTGAGGAGGAAGAGGGAGATGATGAAGACTATCAGACAGTGTTGAGGAGGAAGAGGGAGATGATGAAGACTATCAGACAGTGTTGAGGAGGAAGAGGGAGATGATGAAGACTATCAGACAGTGTTGAGGAGGCAGAGGGAGATGATGAAGACTATCAGACAGTGTTGAGGAGGCAGAGGGAGATGATGAAGACTATCAGACAGTGTTGAGGAGGAAGAGGGAGATGATGAAGACTATCAGACAGTGTTGAGGAGGAAGAGGGAGATGATGAAGACTATCAGACAGTGTTGAGGAGGAAGAGGGAGATGATGAAGACTATCAGACAGTGTTGAGGAGGAAGAGGGAGATGATGAAGACTATCAGACAGTGTTGAGGAGGAAGAGGGAGATGATGAAGACTATCAGACAGTGTTGAGGAGGAAGAGGGAGATGATGAAGACTATCAGACAGTGTTGATGAGGCAGAGGGAGATGATGAAGACTATCAGACAGTGTTGAGGAGGAAGAGGGAGATGATGAAGACTATCAGACAGTGTTGAGGAGGCAGAGGGAGATGATGAAGACTATCAGACAGTGTTGAGGAGGCAGAGGGAGATGATGAAGACTATCAGACAGTGTTGAGGAGGCAGAGGGAGATGATGAAGACTATCAGACAGTGTTGAGGAGGAAGAGGGAGATGATGAAGACTATCAGACAGTGTTGAGGAGGAAGAGGGAGATGATGAAGACTATCAGACAGTGTTGAGGAGGCAGAGGGAGATGATGAAGACTATCAGACAGTGTTGAGGAGGAAGAGGGAGATGATGAAGACTATCAGACAGTGTTGAGGAGGCAGAGGGAGATGATGAAGACTATCAGACAGTGTTGAGGAGGAAGAGGGAGATGATGAAGACTATCAGACAGTGTTGATGAGGAAGAGGGAGATGATGAAGACTATCAGACAGTGTTGAGGAGGCAGAGGGAGATGATGAAGACTATCAGACAGTGTTGATGAGGAAGAGGGAGATGATGAAGACTATCAGACAGTGTTGAGGAGGAAAAGGGAGATGATGAAGACTATCAGACAGTGTTGAGGAGGCAGAGGGAGATGATGAAGACTATCAGACAGTGTTGAGGAGGCAGAGGGAGATGATGAAGACTATCAGACAGTGTTGAGGAGGCAGAGGGAGATGATGAAGACTATCAGACAGTGTTGAGGAGGAAGAGGGAGATGATGAAGACTATCAGACAGTGTTGAGGAGGAAGAGGGAGATGATGAAGACTATCAGACAGTGTTGAGGAGGCAGAGGGAGATGATGAAGACTAACAGACAGTGTTGAGGAGGAAGAGGGAGATGATGAAGACTATCAGACAGTGTTGAGGAGGAAGAGGGAGATGATGAAGACTATCAGACAGTGTTGAGGAGGCAGAGGGAGATGATGAAGACTATCAGACAGTGTTGATGAGGAAGAGGGAGATGATGAAGACTATCAGACAGTGTTGAGGAGGAAAAGGGAGATGATGAAGACTATCAGACAGTGTTGAGGAGGCAGAGGGAGATGATGAAGACTATCAGACAGTGTTGATGAGGAAGAGGGAGATGATGAAGACTATCAGACAGTGTTGATGAGGAAGAGGGAGATGATGAAGACTATCAGACAGTGTTGAGGAGGAAAAGGGAGATGATGAAGACTATCAGACAGTGTTGATGAGGAAGAGGGAGATGATGAAGACTATCAGACAGTGTTGATGAGGAAGAGGGAGATGATGAAGACTATCAGACAGTGTTGAGGAGGCAGAGGGAGATGATGAAGACTATCAGACAGTGTTGAGGAGGCAGAGGGAGATGATGAAGACTATCAGACAGTGTTGAGGAGGAAGAGGGAGATGATGAAGACTATCAGACAGTGTTGAGGAGGCAGAGGGAGATGATGAAGACTATCAGACAGTGTTGATGAGGAAGAGGGAGATGATGAAGACTATCAGACAGTGTTGAGGAGGAAGAGGGAGATGATGAAGACTATCAGACAGTGTTGAGGAGGAAGAGGGAGATGATGAAGACTATCAGACAGTGTTGATGAGGAAGAGGGAGATGATGAAGACTATCAGACAGTGTTGATGAGGAAGAGGGAGATGATGAAGACTATCAGACAGGGTTGAGGAGGCAGAGGGAGATGATGAAGACTATCAGACAGTGTTGAGGAGGAAGAGGGAGATGATGAAGACTATCAGACAGTGTTGTGGAGGAAGAGGGAGATGATGAAGACTATCAGACAGTGTTGAGGAGGAAGAGGGAGATGATGAAGACTATCAGACAGTGTTGAGGAGGAAGAGGGAGATGATGAAGACTATCAGACAGTGTTGAGGAGGCAGAGGGAGATGATGAAGACTATCAGACAGTGTTGATGAGGAAGAGGGAGATGATGAAGACTATCAGACAGGGTTGAGGAGGCAGAGGGAGATGATGAAGACTATCAGACAGTGTTGAGGAGGAAGAGGGAGATGATGAAGACTATCAGACAGTGTTGTGGAGGAAGAGGGAGAGGATGAAGAGCTGTAAGAGAAGAGGAAGAGTCTCTTTCTTACCCCACCAGCGGAGGGCAGGGTCTGCTGTGGCAAGGGTCTCTCTCTCTATATTCACTGGAAGCTGAAAAATAAATTGTACCATACTATTGTAGTCAGGTTAATAGCTTTTTGATAGAAAGGTATAAGAATATTGTCTAACTTGCGTGTTCCTCCTCTTCCTTATCCCGAGCTGCACCGTCACCTCATCGTCCTTCTTAGGCAGCTAAAACAGAGGAGTACTTTATTAATGTTGCTTTTATTATATAGTCTTTTATGCCCACCAAGGATGCATTTATTTGATCGAAAATACAGTAAATGTGAAACTTTATTACAATTTAAAATAACTGTTTATGTGAATATGTTAAAATTAAATTTATTCCTGTGATCAAAGCTAAATTTGCAACATCATTACTTCAGTCTTCAGTATCACATGATCCTTTAGAAATTATTCTAATATGATTTGATGCTCAAAAAACATTTCTGATTATTATCAGTGTTGAAAACAGTTGTGCTGCTTCAGATTTTTGTGTAAACCATGATGCCTTTATACAAAACACCCACAATACAAAGTTCAAAGAAAAGTTTGAAAGTTAAAAAATCTTATAACATTATAAAAGTCTTTACTGTCACTTTTGATCAATTTAATGCATTCTTGCTATTAATGTCTTCCAAAAAAAAAAAAACTCTTACTGACCCCTAATGTTTGAATTGTAGTGTACACAAGAACATGAAGCTGTTTTCATGAAGCTGAACTGTTTTCAACATTGATAATAATCAGAAAAGTTTCTTGAGCATCATATCAGAATGATTTCTGAAGGATCATGTGACACTGAAGACTGGAGCAATGATGCTGAAAATTCAGCTTTGATTACAGGAATAAATTGTATTTTACAATATATTCACATAGGAAACAGTTATTTTAAATTTTAATATTATTTCACAATATTATTGTTTTTACTGTATTTTTGATCAAATAAATACAGTCTTGGTGAGCATTAGAGACTCCTTTCAAAGACAAAAAATTGTACCAACAACAAACTTTTGAACATTAGAGTATGTTTGAGGTTTTACTTACTAACTTAGTCATGTGGTTCATAGCGAGATGTTGTCCGACAGGAGATCAGCTCCAACTCTACTATGGTGCAGGGCATCAGCATGGAAGGATCAACATAAACAATTTGTCAAAGAGCCAACAATATTTAGCATAAAAAATGGCAGGTTTATTAAAAGGCAAGAAGCTACAGAAGAGGTGAAATGCAGAAAAGAGAAAGACGAATATAAAGAAAATAATTTCTTAGGATAACAGAATTTATGCTTTAGGTTTACTTATTCATTTAATATTGCTCATATAGCACCACTTACATTTGGATGTCAAAGCCTTCTTAAAATAAATTAAATGAATAAAAATGTAAATTTGAGATAATAAAAAGGAAGAAAACAGATGTATGGTGATATAGGTCAAAAATATTGTGGGGGAAAATGGATATGAAGTTATTCAATAAGCTTCCTCAGTTCACCTGTTTCTCTTCTCTGGCAGCAGCTTTCTTCAGAAATGTTGAGATCTTGGAGTTTCCCCTCTGTAGAGAGGTTATTTTGTGCTGCTAAAATAACAGAACATTTATCAATAGTTGTTTACCGTGAAAGATCAAAACGCATTTGAACCAGGGGCGTTTCCAGCCTTGAAGGACATCCGGGGCTTAGCCCAGACCATTTTATGTAAATACAGGGATCACTCGAAGAGTTTTTTTTTTATTACAGTAACAATTTACTTTCAGTCAAAATACATCTTTAACATTATGCACACACACATATACTCTCTCTCTCTCTCTCTCTCTCTCTCTCTCTCTCTCTCTCTCTCTCTCAACACACACACACACACACACACAGTCAACATACACTATTCACCTCTTGGTGTCTTGGTTGGTATATTACTCTTGCTGTTGTCAAAACAAAAGTGTTTTTTGTCATTGCATGCATGTAAAACTGTTGTTGGGGACTCCCAAAACAATATTAGGAACATTTTAAATGCCATGATAGGGGTCCTTTAATATAAATAATTTCATTTTTTTGACATAAATAGTCAAAATGATGTATGAGATCCTAAGTTAAAGCAATACATGAATGACTTTAGTCTACGTTCATTGACACACCATGGCATCGAACTGTGTATTATTCTCAATGTACATCTGTGAAAAACTTTTCATTAGGTGCATTGGGATAAACAATGTTTCACTTTTAACTTTCTCCAAAGTAAAATGACTGATTAATTATGACCAGTTTCCATGTCTGATCCTGGCAGAGCTGCGGCTGGCTCCTCCCCAGTCTGCAGCTCATCTTTGCTACCCTCTACAAAACCATCAAATCAAAGTGTATATTTACTACAAACTAATAACACAAAACAAGTCACACATACATGTTATGTTAATGCTTATTGGTTATCCTTAGAGAAAACAACACCTGATAAACAAGGAAAGTATTCAGTGCAGTGGTGGGATAAAACTAATGTTTCTGGCTACCCTTACCCTTAGAAGTATACTTCAAGTTCATTTTATGAAGAAGTATTATTCGTTTAAATGTATTATAAGTGTAAGAGTAGTAAACTTTAAGTACATAACTAGGTTTCTCATTTGTAACGTTAATGCATCTGTACTACAAGTGAACTTATAAGTATACTAGTAGTAGTTTACTATTTTAATACAATTAATAGTACACACTGAAGTGTACTCTCAGTAAACTACTAATTTAGTAGTTTATACTGCAAACACTTGCAAGTTTTCTTTAAGTGAACATAAACTTATACTTGTTATAGTTCACTATTTATGTATTATTTTTGCACTTGCAGTATACTATTATGTTCAAATGTAGATTATTTTATTTTAATTTTATTTTTTATTAAAAAATACCTTTAACTGTACTTTAATTTTAAAGACATTTCATTAGCTTCATGCATTCTTTTTTATCAACACTTGAATGTTGGTAAGTTTCATAAAGAAAGGCAACATTAGAATTGTAATTTAAAGGACGATTAAATAAAATGATGCAGACAAAATTAAAATGCGGCACACTGCTTATGACTTGCGTGACAACAAAGCTTCACATTCTTCACAGCTTCACAAAATGCGGGACAGGTGGTCCCCCTTTGATAATATTAAGCGGGTTTTTGATTTACACACTGTTTAATGTTTGATGATGATCACGTTATTTTATATTTGAGTGAGTGAGCAATCTTCTATCACTTGTTTCAGCTTCTTCTCCTGTGTTTTTATCCGGAGGAGATTCTGTACTAGAAAATGCCAGTACAAGTGCTAACATATAACGTTAGCCTATGGTAATAACTAGCTAGTTAAACAAATAGTCCTACAGTGAAAGCCAGCCAGATGATGATCTATCTTCAGACTTTAAGGATAAAAAACTGAATTCTTACCCACTGACTTCTTTCCGAAAAATCCGATTAATTTTTTCTTTCCCGCTCGCTGACTGTCTCGCACTCTTGCGGTTGACTGTGCTAGCTCCTCCCCTTCCTGCTGCTGCTGCATATTCAACAGAGAGGAAGAAACGGAGGAGCCCATAGGCTACCGACAGCAAAGAAATGTATTCTATAGGCTAGATTATTTTTAAGGTCTATTTTTACAGGCTGTATACAGTATATGCAAAGCCAAAGCGCAATGAAATAAAGCAACTTGTGATTTCGGGTGTTTACATAATAGCTATTGTCCAGTTTCATATTTGCTCAGTGACAGTCATTACATTCGGGGCTTGACTCAAAACATCCGGGGCTGAAGCCCCGGCAAAATCGGCTGGCGCCGCCCCTGATTTGAACTAGTTTCAGATATTTTTTGCGCTCCGTGTAAGTGACGTCATCGACTAACAGCATGTTAAATAATCAGTTGGTTAAAAAATTAACCAACTTCCAATCACCCATTCAACTGCCAGCAAAATCTTAAACTAACAAAAAATCTCATCTACACATAAATATGAGATTAAAAGACCAAACTTTTATAAACAAGAGCTTAGGTTAGCCTAACAGTTAACTTGCCTGTTCTGAAAACGGTTGAGATGCTAACGGACTTTTTCCAAAGACACTAAACTATTTCTATAAAGTAAATATTCAACAGATGTGTGTCAATAAAACTGTCAGGAACAGTTGTGTGTATTATTTGTGTGATTTTAGAGACTAAACTCACCTGAAAGTAGTGAAAATGTAATGCTCCTGTAAAGGATGATATGAATTAACACGTCCAAGTATAACACACCGTTGCCATGAAAAACACAGCGTTGCCATGGATTCTAACCGTAGAGACGGAACTGACTATTTTCTTTAGCGGAAGCAATACAATTGTTTTTAAATCAATAAACTCCTTTTTAAAATCAATATTTTGTGTCAAATTCTATATTTATTTGTTAGGAGCCATGTAATAAGCGGGATGTAGAGCTTCGCGTCGGGGTCCTAATCAGCCTGTCGGGGTTGTATCGCTATAACAACCGCCTAGCTCGTATAAAACGTTGTGAGGACATATCGTGGTAAAGTTTCTTTTTTTTTTATCTTGGCTAACGTTCCAGAAAAGTTGTGGGCACGTCCTCAAAAGACGTCGCTAGTTTATCCCATGGAGAACGTTGTAGCGACGTGGTCAACTGTCAGATAACTTTCCAGAAAATTGCGTTACAAGTATTATCCTAGTTGTAGGAGCCATTTTAATGCAATTATATATTTGTCCATTGGGGGAGCTCTGACATTTGTATATTAGGAGCACATGGGTAATTAGACAACAGGTGTATTGGTAGTAGGGAAGCACACAGTTTTTGAACGTGTTAAGCCATGTACTACGTGGGATACCATGCTGACCGTGCTCATAGGATTATTATGCGTTGAATTGAGTTTAATGGTGCTTAACCATGCTTCACTGATAAAGAGCGATGTTCAAGGACATATGGAATATGGACAATGTTTGTGCGCTGTATCTGCAAGGTATGGATTTATGCTTTGAACCACAAAGAATAAGACATCACAAGAAGTTAATGGAAGCAACGTTTATTAATTAGAGCACAACGAATAAAAGACTTTGGTTGCATCTTACATCTGTGTTCATGGAGTTTATACGTGTTCATTACTTGCTCACTCCTATTACCAATAATACAGCGGCTTAATGGAAAGCTGTTACACTAGTGATATGCCATTTGGATGTTATATGGGAAATGTAGCCTACTTTAATTCATAAAAGATTTTATTAAGTTATCTGGTGAACAGTTGACCACGTCTTTACAACGTTTCCATGGGATAAACTAGCGACGTCTTTTGAGGACGTGCCCACAACGTTTCTAAAACGTTAGCCAAGATTATAAGAAAATGGAACTTTACCACGACGTCCTCACAACGTTCTCCATGGGATAAACTAGCGACGTCTTTTGAGGACGTGCCCACGACGTTTCTGGAACGTTAGCTAAGATTATAAAAAATGGAACTTTACCACGACGTCCTCACAACGTTGTCATTAAGTAATGTCGCGCTGACCAAATGACGACTAACTGACGACGTCGTCACAACGTACTGTGTTAGCTGGGTAGTAGCAACTTTACCTCGAACGTTAACCTAGATAAATGTGCGCTATTATTAGGCGCATATCCGAGTGTTTGTGCGGAGTGTGGAAGCTGAAGTATAGCGCGCTTAGGCCGCGTGTCCACTGAAAACACCTAGCTGTGGGCGCTTGACAGCGTTTTGGCAGCGCAGCATTTTTTTTCAGTTGAGACGCTTTGAATTGCTATGATATGTAATAGCCGCGACAACTCATATCTCATTTCACAGATAGTTTGTTTCTGTGTTGTTTCTATATTAAAATGCCGATACAATATAAAGTATTTGGTCTGGCTCTTGTTTGTTTTAAATTATTTTCTTCCGTTATTAGGCCGTGTGTCCACCAAAGCGTTTTTTCACGTAGCTGGCGTAAGTTTCCAATTGTTTTCAATGGGAGCGCCGCATTTTTTAAACGCCATGAGCGTAATGAGGCGCTGAGCGGTTTTTCACGCTGAAGCGCTGAGCGCCCAGCGTTTTTTACTGGTCGCCGAGTAAGGGGACCACCATCAAACAAATCAAATGTGGGACGATTATAAGTTTGTGTGGGACAATGTGGGACATGTTACCAACACTAAAACATAACCTGAAACTGTTCAGGATAATGTTTATCTAACTTAATAAAAACATTTGTATTCTGCCTTTCAGCTGATCAAAATTCTTTGTTCTTTAGTCCCTTCCAGAAAACACCATTACAGTAGGCTACATCACAATGTAACATAACATGTCTTTATTTTACATGACATTTAAATTCAACATCACTGAGCCCAAAGGCAGCGGGCATCACTATTTCTGAAACAGTTCTGACCAAGTCCAACTAAAATCCAACAAAATAAATAATGAACAAATAAAATATAAACCAACATGAATTTAGATCATTGACAGTCTTATATATTAAGAACATATTAAACCAAAAACGTTCATATACATAAATGTTCACAACCCACTAGTGACTGTTTACTACTGTCCTTTCACCCATTGGATAGGATTTTAAAAACGGCTGTTGTATTTATACTTCTGACGAAGCGCTGTTAAATATAGGTGAGAAACTACGCCGCAAAAAGAATAAATAAAATGCTTTCTTAAAAAGGCAAAAGAACGCATGCACGTTTTCTTAATATGATAATTAAAAACCAACAGATTGATGAAAATGCGGGACATTTTCTCAATGTGACGTGCGGGACAAGGGGTGAAAATGCTGTGCGGTTCAACACAAAGCAGGACGGGTGCTCACCCTGTCGCCGAGAGTTGAAGAATGTTCAACTTTGGGTAAAACGCAGCGCTCATCACTGTCACTTTTTACTCAACCGTCCAATCACAGTGGAGGAGGGGCGGGACAAATGTCACACCGACCAAACGCCACATTCTGCTTGTTCAATGTCAACAGATGACAACAACAAGCATAATAACAGACCAAAATAATTTAAAACAAGAGCCAGAGAAAATATGTTACATTGTATTTTAATACATTGTTACTGTTATATTGGACATTTTAATATAGAATCAACACAAAAACAAAATATGTGTGAAATTAGATACTAGTAACACTTTCGCAGATATTACGTATCATAACAAGCAAAGTGTCTTAGGCCGCGTGTCCACCAAAGCGTTTTTAGCCAGCTGAAAACGCTAGGTGCTCTGATGAAAACGCCTAGCTGTGGGCGCTTGAGAGCGTTTTGGCAGCGCAGCATTTTTTTTTTTCAGTTGAGACGCTTTGCTTGTGTCTCAACTAGGGCTGTAATCTCCCAGTCGACTACTCGATTTATTGGTCGATATGTTCTGGCTCGACTAAAATTCTGATTAGTCGACTTTTTGCTGCGTTAATTTCATTACATTCATTTCATCACTAATTGCTAATGGAGATGTTTTCAGAGCACTTTTTTGGATTAGCCCACTGGAGACAGATTGAAGAAAGAACTACTAAGACATTGGTCTGCATCATCCATGGTGGTTTGCTGAATTTAGCGTTTAATTTACTGTCAGAGTAATCTACCATGTCAAAGACATCGGGAGTGTGGCAGCATTTTATGAAAATAGAAAATAGAAAAAAAGTCGAATGCAAAGTTTGCAAACAACAGTTTGCATATCACAGCTCGACATCGAACATGGCATATAACCTAAAAACGGTGAGTTAACTTGTCTGCGTTGGGTTGCCCCGTCTGTTTTGAGTAGGCTATATGAATGAACACATCAGAATTGGCATAAAACATTGAAAAATGCCAATTAGTAATACTTCTTTTATAACTGCAGGCGCACCCGCACGCAACGATGGTAGCATGCCCCAGACCACGCTGGAAACATTTTATGGTTCACTTTTATTATTGTGACCATTTATTTCTAGTATTATTTATTGGATTTGGGCACTTTATTAGTGGTGCTTGCCAAAGGCAAGGCAACACTAGTGTTATCTTGCAAAAATTATTCCACACAAAGTTTGGCGCGTAACTCGTCCCACACCGTTTATCACAGACCTCTGATTGAGGCGTCAAATCGACCGGCTCATTGAGGAGAGGTGTGCTATGACTTTTCTAAGCGATCGGGTGTACGATGTTCGCACAGCGGACGAAAAAGCGGCCAAAAAAATTCCATTGACTTAACATTGCGGAATGTTCAGAAATTCAAATCCCAACTGTCACTTTCACACACACCCACAGAAAAGGGCCTGACAGCCCTGCTCTCTCTCCCTCAGAGGATTTATTTTATCAAGCAGCCAATAAGTAATGGCCTAAAATCTTCATAGCCACACCATAGCAACCAGTTACAGCACCCTAGCAACCATGGGCGATAGGCACGAGGCTCCTTTTAAAAACTCCATAGTAATCATCTGTTAAAAAATACACACCGACATCACAAACCCCTGATTGAGGCGTCAAATTGTGCGGATTATTGAGGAGAGGTGTGCTGTGACTTTTCTTACCGATCGGGGGTACGGTGTTTGCCCCAGGGGCAAATCATTGGGTGAAAAAAATCCCATAGACTTAACATTGCCACAAACTTTGACGACTCGTAGCACTGACCAATGATTTCTCAGAAACTTGTAATTTACCACATTTGAAGAGGCTGGTAGGCTCTGTAAGAACATACCTCACAATCGGGTAAAAGTTGCACCCCTGGGGGGCAGGAGCTGCTCAAAGTTGCCCCATTGACTTACTATGGTGTAGGACGGCCCATTGCATAGGGATTTTGTATTGAACATAGCTCTGGATCACAGTGTCATAGAGACAAGGGGACGGGCTCATTTTACTCAGATGACCAATCAGTCTCTCAGGATCATTGTGAAGCTATTAAGCCATGCCCTAGCAACCATTTAGAGCACCTTAGCAACAAGTCCCATAGACTTCCATTGAAAGAGGTCAAAAGAATATCTCCGGATAGAAGTGTCATAGAAACACAAGGGTGGTCTCGTTTGACTCGGGGCAGCACACAGCCAATCATGAATCCCCTCAACACTTCCTAGCCCCTCCCTAGCAACCATTGTCGAGCACCTTAGCAACTAAAATCTATAGAGGGATATCTTCCATTCTGAATGTCACAGAGGCATGGGAGTTGGTTTATATCATTCATACTGACAAGCAACCTTTGGACTTTGATGACTGGCAGCTGCCAAGCCATTCCCTAGCAACCAAACAGAGTGCCCTAGCAACCATTTTGCAAGACCTATATCTGCATCAGAACATCGTATAGAGATGGGGTTAACACAAGTTTGACTCTGTGCAGCAAACAGCCAATCATTAATCATGTCAACACTTCCTAGCCCCTCCCTAGCAACCACTGTTGAACACCTTAGCAACCAAAATCTATGAAGGGATATCTTCCATTCTAAATGTCACAGAGGCATGGGAGTTGGTTTATATCATTCATACTGACAAGCAGCCTTTGGACTTTCATGACTGGCAGCTGCCAACCCACTCCCTAGCAACCAAACAGAGTACCCTAGCAATCATTTGGCAAGACCTATATCTCTGCATCAGAACATCGTATAGAGATGGGGGTTGTCTCTTTTGACTCATGCTAGCAAACAGAACTTCCAATATGCTACACATGCTAGCTGTGAATAGCTACATGCTAATGGCTATTAGGTAAGTGCTAAATCATGCCAGCAACCACCCAGAATACCCTAGCAACCACCTAGCAACATCATAGTAACCACCCACAACATCCTAGCAACACCCTAGCAACCACCCAGAATACTAGGGCTGCACGATTAATCGAATTTTAATCACGATCACGATTTTGGCTTCCCACGATCAAATTCGCGTGATCGAGCGATATTTAAAATGCGCCATTCACAGAACGCTCCGTATCAAAGTTTTTTTTTTTTTTTCCAAAGCCAATCTAGCGCTCCCTAAACAACTGTCTGATCACGAGCCACAGTGCGCGAGAGAGACCGAGTGTGTCTGCGCGGCGCGAGCGACAGAGCAGGAGAGAGACAGTGCACGAGTGTGTCTGCGCGGCGCGATTGACAGAGCACGAGAGAGACAGTGCGCGAGTGTGTCTGCGAGCGACAGAGCACGAGAGAGACAGTGCGCGAGTGTGTCTGCGCGGCGCGAGCGACAGAGCACGAGAGAGACAGTGCGCGAGTGTGTCTGCGAGCGACAGCACACGAGAGAGACAGTGCGCGAGTGTGTCTGCGTGCGAGCGACAGCGCACGAGAGAGACCAAGTGTGAGCATTAGTAAATTGGTACATACATAGTAATATATAATTACTATATAAGAGGCATGGAAGTTTGATTAATGGACTCCAATAATCAGTAGCCTACTACAAACATCTTGTTTTGAACTATTGTTTAGTAAATAGAAATAATTCGAGCACATAAACTTTCATATGGAGGATTAAATAAGATTCAATTTATGCAGTAAGATTTCACAACTAATCACTGACACTGTACCACAACCAGGTTTTAACTTTCTTAAAGGGTAACTAAACCCCTGGTCAGAGCCTGACTCCATCCACTGGCAATATCTGAAAAATGCTGGAAAAGTGGGCAGAGCCCAGTGGAGGGGGGCATGCACCTGAGATGGAACCTGCCTATGTCACCTACAACCGCTACGTCACGAACCACCAAAACATCCAATAGGAAAATTCAACTGCAGTAGCCACCGTTCAACCTGAAGAGGGCAGCACTCAGACGTTTTTAAACCATATATTGTAGAATTAAGTAACACTTTAAACCCAAATGTCAAAAAAATTACTGGAATCAATGAACAGCATTTATGAAGCTCCATTCTTACAGATCATTAACTAAAAAAAGTTGTTTTAGTGTTTAGTTACACTTTAAGCGTCAAATAATGTTCTCATTTGGTTACATTCTGTTATGGAATATTTGTTTTTTATTGATTGTATATTTTGAGTTTTATTCACATCCATTATGCAGGTACAATGCAAATGTATATTTTGCTTCCTAAAATATATTTACACAATGTAAAATGTAAAATAGTGCCCTGTTGAAGTTTTGCTACATTTTCTTTATTGTTTTCTTTATTTTTATTTTTATTTATTCTTTAAGGAGATGCACTGAATTTTGGTGAATAAGAGCACATAATGTAGCACAAAATGGATGTGAAAGCAGTTATAGGCCTAATTATCCTATGTGACAATAAAATTTGTTTTGGTTAAAATCAACAAATAATCGTGATAATTAATCGTGATCTCAATATTGATAAAAATAATCGTGATTATCATTTTGGCCATAATCGTGCAGCCCTACAGAATACCCTAGCAACCGCTTAGCAACACCATAGCAACCACTCAAAACACCCTAGCATCCGCCTAGCAACCACCCAGAACACCCTAGCAACATCATAGCAACCACCCAGAATACCCTAGCAACCGCTTAGCAACACCATAGCAACCACTCAAAACACCCTAGCAACCACCTAACAACCACTCAAAACACCCTAGCAACGCCCTAGCAACCACCAGAACACCCTAGCAACCACCCAGAATACCCTAGCAACCACCCAAAATACCCTAGAAACCGCATAGCAACTACTCAGAACACCCTAGCAACCACCTAGCAACCACCTGAACACATGAATAAGCCATATCTCAGCACCAAAACACCGTCCAGACATGTTTGTTGGTTCGTATGCAATCATGTACCACACTCTAGCAACCGTGTGGCGAGTTTTGCCACTGCAAGCACCACTTCACATTTTCTTCTGGAAATGTACATTCTAGTTATTATTATTATTATTTATTTTTTATTTTTTTGGAGCCTAATGCGCAATTGCTGTGCTCACCGTTTGTATTTGTTTTGAGCCTATACTTTATTTTTCAGTTATGCACTTTATTTTCTTGTGTGTTTAAGAGTAAAAGCTTTAAGTTAATAGTCTATTCGTGTCTCAGCCGCGAAGCTGAGCTTCAGCCTCGCTCTGTGCGAGGACATGAGCGGCTGAAATGAGTGTCTGTCAGTTATTATAACATATGACAAAAACAATTGTCTAAATTATGTTGCATATTCTTCAACAGTTCTCGTGCTGATATCGCTAGTTGACATAGTACTATTTTCGGAAATCATAGGCTATATTGCGCAAGTGCACGTGATGCAATGCTGCCAGCGCCGACAGTGTGTCATTTCAGTGCCAAATAATTAGGTCAAAAAACGATTTAATATACTGCAAATACCCTACTAGTTTTTTATGTTTATTTTTTAATTCATTTAGGCGGACAAGGCTACCAAGTACTGCGCAGCTACTTTTTTTACGTTTTAGTCGACTAATTAGTCGAAATTTCAGGACTTCAGTCGACCAAGATTTTCTTTGGTTGATTACAGCCCTAGATTACACCCGCACCTCCTCCACTGTGATTGGACGGCTGGATAAAAAGTGACAGTGATGAGCGCTGCATTTTACTCAAAGTTGAACATTCTTCAACTCTCGACGACCGGTAAAAAACGCTGGGCGCTCAGCGCTTGAGCATTAAATACACGCTCAGCGCCTCGTTACGCTCCTGGCATTCTAAAAACGTGGCGCACCCATTGAAAACAATTGAAAAAATACGCCAGCTGCGTGAAAAAATGCTTTGGTGGACACTAGGGTTGCAAAGGGGCGGAAAATTTCCGGTAAATTTCGGGAAAGTTTCCGGTAAATTTCCATGGGAAGTTAAGCTGGGGAATTTTGGAAATATTCCATATTGTAAACTTTCCATGGGAATAATGGGAATTATGGGAATTATGGGAATTAATGGGAATTAATGGGAATTTAGGGGAACTAACTGGGAATTCATTGTAATGTAATCGATCTTTGTATGATACAACCCATTCAAACGATATTTGACGACGGTTTTTATTCATATCAGAGACAGTGTAAATAACTATAAAGTCAACTCTATTCTCAGTTCACCGGCCACTTACTTTCATGTATTTCAGGAGAAACTGATGAATTCACGCGCTGTAATAACTTAAATTCAACAGACAGGAATCTCTGAACTGCGGCCCAAACACGTTGCCCATCCCACGTTACAGATCAAGATAACTTTTAAAGGTTTTTTAAACTACAAAACAAACTCACTTACACATATTTGAGAATCAGAATAGAAGATAGTTTATGACATGGTAAGCAAGTTTGTTAATATTTAGAAAAAAAAGCGCTAAATCTGTCATACAGCCCTATTTTGGCTGTGGTGAATCACGTGCCAAGCATGACGCGTCACCATGGAAACCGGGGGGGGACATTGCGATGTCGGCTAAACATCGTGATGTCTGTCAGCCATCACTCATCGTCCATCGGCCCAACCCTAGTAAGAATACTAATGCAATAACATGAACAGATACATAAATAGTAAGGCTAGCTAAACAACTGGAATGATCTTGAAAACATATTGCAGGAGGCAGAGAAAAACAGCCACATGAGGTAGCTAGCATCTGCCTTATGTGGTAAATAAAGTTATGCTAGCTTATTTAGCATCTAACTTATCAGCATTGCTACTACTGTAGATGAATACATTTGTATATGATATTTGCAATTTAAACATTTAATAAATATATTTCCCCATAATATCATCAAAACTTACTTCACTTTGTTTAGTCCACAGGCTCAAATGTGTGCCTTCAATAGTCTTGTGCTTTGGGCTTCTGTACATGTGATGGAGGCATGCACAGTGCCAGTCGGGGGTGTGGTCTCAATAGCCATGCAGTAAGCAGTGCTCTATGTGCATGTGATTGAGGAATGGCATGGATATTCAAGTGTATTTGAATGGCATCTGTTTAGTCAAGATTATGCCAAAATATACTTTCCTCAACTATATTTAAGTTCCCTATGAAGAGCCAACCCTCAACTTTGAAAATTCCCACTTTATTCCCGTTTATTCCCTTAAATTCCTGTTAATTCCCTTAAATTCCCATTCATTCCCATTGAAAGTTTCCATCTTTGACAATTCCCAGAATTTTGCAACCCTAGTGGACACACGGCCTTAATGCATGACATGGAGGCGCCGGTACGTGTGATCGCAACGGCGGAATCCACTTAAGGCGAGACACGGCAGGCAAAAACATCGTTTTTTTTTCACTGGTCAATTTTGAGATTTTGGGATATTTGTCTTCAATAACATGTCTTCTTTCAGACTTGTGGTAAAAAAAAAAGTCCGAAATACACATTTAGGTCTTTATTTTACTACACTTTGTCTGTTTGCGTCTGTAGATTTCTCATAAATTCATCAAAACTTGTCGTTATAAATCATCATGCTGCTCCGCGATCGCGATCTGCACACTGTCATCACACACACCGTTAGAAAGCTCTCTCTCTCCTGAACAAGACTGCCGGATCCAAATATGGTCATTTCCTTTTTATCAGTAACCAATCGCGAAAGTAAAAGGGGGGATTTTACTCTAAATGCGCAATCTCATTGGCTGATGCTAAATCTTTAAAGCACGTTTTCTCAAAATGACTTTTCTCTCATACTCCAAGTCCGAAATCTCCAGTTCAGTAGCACCTATACACCAAACTTTCCAGTCTTGTACCTAGTTATATTATGAAGACATTTACAGAGGGATTTGTAAATATATTATTCCTAGCCTGATTTATATAACATTTTATTCCCAAAAACATGGCGAAAATCATTTTTTTAAGGCTATTGGCAGTATATTCTGATTTACAGGATAACAAAAGTAGATATCGATAAATCCCTCTGTAATTTTTTCCCCATCTGATATGTGAACACAATGAAAAAATAATTTTGAACCTGGCTTTGTCCAATACTCAGATTTCGTTTTTTTAAAATATATGCAAAATAGCGCATATTTAATTAGACAATGCCTCTTTTGCATATTTAAACATTAAATTACAGAAAACTTGTAATACATTTTTTTCTCATCTTAATGTAGGTAATCAACTGGCAAAGTTTCATGGTGATATCTGATAGTTAAAAAAATTACCCTATTCACCTGTAGTGTCTCGCCTTAAAATACTACGCCATTTTTGGTCATCAGATGCATCAAAACTGTAAAAGGTCTATTTTTATTGATGTAAACTCACAATAACAACAAAAAATTGTGCTTTCTTGTTGTGTAAATTGTGTAAAATAAAGAAAACAAATAGGGTGCGCTTTCTGCCGTCTGGGTCTCCGCCCAGCAGGCACAGGATGTCAGTGTAACGACAGGAAGACGTTGGATAGACATCAAATGTTTGAATAGACGTCAAAAACTAATATCCACCTTATTCCTGACCATAGATATATACACTAGATGTCGCCTTGGTGTTCTAAGCATGCGTCAAAACCGCCGCCATCTTGGAACAGGGGTCTTGTCATAGGAAGTAGCTGGGTAACGCTGAATTCATGGATGATGCCGGACTTTTGTGCTGCGTATGGATGTTCACACGAACAAAATCTAAAAACCAGACAGCAAGGGATTACATTTCACAAGAATGTGAAATTTTGTAAAAAAAAATAATAATTTCTCTGGACTCAGTGATAAATACATGTCTGACCGTTGGAACGAACCAAAACAACTAGAAAATCGCATTCATGACCATTTATGGTGATTTTATTTCCGTTAGACCTTTTCCTACATTGACGCTGATGCATTAAAGAGGAGGGGCTCCCCTGTTCCATGATGGCGGCTCTATTGACACATTCGTTCCAATGAACTGCCGTAGCCAAAGCCACATCTAGTGTTTATATCTATGATTCCTGATGAGTTTACTGCGTTTTGAATTATGGTTGGCACTTCCGGTTTGGGGAACTTCCATTCAAAAAGACTGAAACGAATCATTTCAAATCATAAGGTTGCCCTACAAATAAAAGCTGATCCGTCAGTTTGACTTAATGAGCTATCAGTTTTCTTTCATGTTTTATTTAAGAATAACATGAGAATAATGCAACACTTGGTATTTTAACGTGACAGTTATAAGTCAAGTCAAGTCAAGTCAAATATATTTATATAGCGCTTTTCACAATACAGATTGTATCAAAGCTGCTTCACAGTATCATTCAAAATAACTATATAACTATATAACTATATATCATTCAAAATAACTTTATAACAAGAATATCTATAGCAAGAGCTCTTTTCAGTCTCTGCATTCTTTTCCTCATGATTATTTTCTTTTTTCCTTATGAATTCCGCTGTAATAGTATGAAAAGGTCAACATATACTGCACATTTGTGGTCTGTTCTCCCGATTTAATTTATGGTGTATACATTAATAATTCACTGGAATGCACGAAGAATCTTTTTTTTTCCCTCCTCAAATCCTCACGTCTCTTTCCAGGTTTGGTTTCACAGGTAAATACAATTTATTATCTGTCAAAATGACTGAAATCACTTTGAAATAGTATCACGCAATGCTGAAGTAGCCTAAAACATTTTTTTTTATTATTAAGGCAACATATGTTACATAATACAGATTACCAGAGTGATATTTAAGCGACCGATTTTGCTGTGGAAAGATGCTTTTGGGGTTATTCATGGTCTGTTGAAAGTACCTTGTTGATGCTTTTACACTTTTAAATGTCCTTTTAATATTCAATGGTTGAAGGGTGAGTAGAATAATGTAATGTCATTGTACACAGTTTAAAAAATATATATTATTGCATCCATAGAGCTAGTCTTTCACTGATTGTTTACAGCTTAACGGAAGTTACACCAATAATTCGCGCAAAGCGTCATGGGGCGCAGGAATAATGTGGATAGAATTTTTTTCTTTTTTTTGTCAAAACTTGCACAGACTTTGTATTGTGGTTGGTATATAAACACTAGAAATATCTCAAACCCCAAGCTGTCAATTCCAACTTTAAAGAAAGATAATTACATTTAATTAGTATGGATTTTGACCCCTAACAGGGTTGAAAAATAAGCAGATCTAGCAGTTTTTAAGGCCTCTCTGTATGCAATCATGCTCTCTTTCCATGAAATACCTCTAGTTTTGTTTTCTTCCAGTTTCGCTCCATTTTTCTGGTTGCTCTCTTAAGGGCCTGAGTGTGCTCGTTGTACCACGGCGTTGGAATATTTAAGCGCAAAGGAGCAACTGTGTCTAAAGTGCTGGAAAAGAGAGAGTCAAAAGTTTCTGTCGCAATATTGAGTTCTGCTAAGCTATCTGGGATGCTGAGATGATGAAACTGATCAGGAAGATTATTAATAAAGCAATCTTTAGTGGCAGAAGTGATAGGTCTAACATATTTGTAACACGGAGTCGGCTTTGCAGTAGGGCTGCAACTAACGATTATTTTAATAATCGATTAATCTGTCGATTATTTTTTCGATTAATCGATGAATCGGATAAAAAAAAATTTAATTTCCAACCCTTTATTCAAAAACAGAACTGACAGTGCAAATTCACAGTGCAAAAAATCCAGTGCAAAAAAATGGACTAACATAAAAAACATACACATGTATGCTTTACATCTGCCAAATATATAGGCTTTTTAAAAAATAAAGTGCTCAAAAAGATATATATTTTTGTTTAAAGGAACCTGAGCTGTCAGAACAATAAATCATTTATAACAAATAAAGAAAAATACAAATCAGAAAACTTAACAGGATCGTCAGAACTTGTTCTCTACACTACACTCACAAACTTGTGTTTTGTTTTGTTTTTTTGTCAGAGATGTTATGGTAAAAATCTTAAATGGACTGCATTTATATAGCGCTTTAACAGACCTATGGCCACCAAAGCGCTTTTACATATTGCCTCACACTCACCCATTCATTCACTCATTCACACACCGACGGCGGTGTCAGCCATACAAGGCGCCATCCAGCTCGTCGGGAGCAGCTGGGGTTAGGTGTCTTGCT
This sequence comes from Gila robusta, assembly GCA_030770095.1. NCBI lineage: Eukaryota > Metazoa > Chordata > Actinopteri > Cypriniformes > Leuciscidae > Gila > Gila robusta. The sequence continues at coordinate 111,556 of JAVALU010001482.1, forward strand.
CATGGACACCTCGACACTTGGTCAGGTGGAACCGGGGATAGAACCACCAACCTTTCGGTTTGTAGACAACCTACATGAACCACTGCCGCCCCCTATTATGTTAAAGACAAGTCTCGCGCAGTCGGATAATAGGTAATAATAATAGTAATAATAATTATAACAGAAGATAATATCTCTAGTCTATCCTAATATTAATTATAAATACAATGTATATAAAATATAAATACAATATAAAATGATATAAAAAAACAAATAAAATGGATTGACCATCTCAAGGTATTTTGCAGCTCATCCTTTCCGAGCATATAGTGAAGTTTCTCTGAGTCATTTAGAGTAAAGATTGAAAAATTCAGTGCTGTAAATTGTGGAAAAAATATTCCCCTTGTAGTGGTACTTGGGACAGACAAGAAAGTGTTTTCATCTCCTGTCTATCTGATTAAAATCACAGTCTGTTAATTCAGTGCTAATATTTAATTGTTGTTTTTATTTATATTGTTGTCCATTTATCGAACTTCCATGTCTCTTATATAGTAATTATATATTACTATGTAGTATGTACCAATTTACTAATGCTCAGACACACTCGGCCTCTCTCGCGCGCGATCTCGGACACACTCGGCCTCTCTCGCGATCTCGGACACACTCGGCCTCTCTCGCGCGCGATCTCGGACACACTCGGCCTCTCTCGCGCGCGATCTCGGACACACTCGGCCTCTCTCGCTCGCGCGCGATCTCGGACACACTCGGCCTCTCTCGCTCGCGCGCGATCTCGGACACACTCGGCCTCTCTCGCTCGCGCGCGATCTCGGACACACTCGGCCTCTCTCGCTCGCGCGCGATCTCGGACACACTCGGCCTCTCTCGCTCGCGCGCGATCTCGGACACACTCGGCCTCTCTCGCTCGCGCGCGATCTCGGACACACTCGGCCTCTCTCGCTCGCGCGCGATCTCGGACACACTCGGCCTCTCTCTCTCGCGCGCGATCTCGGACACACTCGGCCTCTCTCTCTCTCGCGCGCGCGATCTCGGACACACTCGGCCTCTCTCTCTCTCTCTCTCGCGCGCGATCTCGGACACACTCGGCCTCTCTCTCTCGCGCGCGATCTCGGACACACTCGGCCTCTCTCTCGCGCGCGCGATCTCGGACACACTCGGCCTCTCTCTCTCGCGCGCGATCTCGGACACACTCGGCCTCTCTCTCTCGCGCGATCTCGGACACACTCGGCCTCTCTCTCGCGCGCGATCTCGGACACACTCGGCCTCTCTCTCTCTCGCGCGCGATCTCGGACACACTCGGCCTCTCTCTCTCTCTCTCTCTCTCTCTCTCTCTCTCTCTCTCTCTCTCTCTCTCTCTCTCTCTCTCTCTCTCGCGCGCGCGCGCGATCTCGGACACACTCGGCCTCTCTCTCTCTCTCTCGCGCGCGCGATCTCGGACACACTCGGCCTCTCTCTCGCGCGCGATCTCGGACACACTCGGCCTCTCTCTCTCGCGCGCGATCTCGGACACACTCGGCCTCTCTCTCTCTCTCGCGCGCGATCTCGGACACACTCGGCCTCTCTCTCTCTCTCGCGCGCGATCTCGGACACACTCGGCCTCTCTCTCTCGCGCGATCTCGGACACACTCGGCCTCTCTCTCTCTCGCGCGCGATCTCGGACACACTCGGCCTCTCTCTCGCGCGCGATCTCGGACACACTCGGCCTCTCTCTCTCTCTCGCGCGCGCGATCTCGGACACACTCGGCCTCTGTCGCGCGCAATCTCGGACACACTCGGCCTCCCTCGCACAATCTTGCGGAGTTTTGTCCAGTCCGGCGCCTCATAGATCTGCTCCGATCCGCACTCAACTCAACTTTTTTTTATTTATACTCAAACATCTCTGCGAATTATTGACTGGCGTTATAATCACGCGACACAACGAATCGATAATGAAATTCGTTGCCAACTATTTTAATAATTGATTTTTATTGATTTTATCGATTCGTTGTTGCAGCCCTACTTTGCAGCCTTGGCTAAATTAAGTTTACATGAGACTAGATAATGATCTGAGCTGTCATATCTCTGCTGCAGAATTTCCACGGCATCAACATTTAATTCAAATTCAATTGCTTTATTTTGTCCTTGCTTGTAGACGAGGTTGACAGAAGTTTGCCACTGTCGTTCCAACAGAGGATGAAATGTGCCTTTATCTATGAGTGTTGAATGACGTAATATCCCTCACGCGTGGAAGAGACATGAGACTGAAAGCACTGAAAAGCCCTCGCACCACTCATATACTGAGAGAGATAAGACAATAGAGCTGCACGATTCATCTTTAAAAGACTGTGATCTTGATTCAAACACACGTGACCTTTCAATTCGTCTGTCTATTAAACCTTTGACAAAATCATATCGCAACATTCAAATCTGTGTTGGCGCTGCCGCTGACCCAGAGATATTAATAAAACAGCATCACAAACAGTCTTTTCAACCTCATTGTATCATTATTTCTGTGATGCAATAGTTAAAACATTTTTTTTAATCTACAGTGTATATATATATATATATATACATATTCCTTGTGTGTGTGTAAGCATACTTGGCAATAAAGCTCTTTCTGGTTCTGATTTTTTGGTGATCCCGAAGACAAAAATAGCTTAAAAATTATAGTCGATTGTTTTTTGGAAAATGTAAAAATGTAAAAACCACCAACAGCCTAGTGGGCAGCGCCGACATCTAGCACAGTTGCGCTTCAGGCGTTCCGAGTTCGGGTCCCGGCTTGTGGACCTTTCCTGATCCCGTCCCCCTCTCTCTCTCTCCAATTTCGCTTTCTGTCAACTAGGTGATGGAACATCAGTGGATGGAGATCCAGAGAATTCTGATCACAAAGGGGGTGGACAACTCTATCAGAGCACAAAAACAGGAAGTGATGAAAGAGGTTTGTCAAAGTCTTTTTTTCCCCAGAATAATACTAAGAATATGATCATGTTATAGTACAGTACAGACAGAAAAAATGACAAGGAAAAAAATTAGGAAATTGGGTCTCCCGCAGCACCTACTGCTAAACTATTATTTATTCTTTTTACTAATCTGTTCACTCTCTCTTGCCCGAGCGCACGCCGCGCTGATTCTCTGGTGGAGTTTCTCCATGATTATTTATGCCCCAGTCCAGAGGCATGCGATGCCAGTTCCTTTGAATTTGAGGATAATTCAGAATGGCCAGCGGCCAGGAAGCGCGGCCTTCTGCGGTCGACACTGAGCTTGTGCATGTGTTAACACGTGCTACTGAGAAACTTAACATTGAGTGCCCGGACGAGCCTCGCAATTCTCAGTCCTCCAAGCTTGATGAGCGTTTTTTTGAGTGGTCAATCCACTTTGCAGCCCTTTAGAAGAAAGCTGACATTTTTCAGCGATCTTCATTGGGAGATTTCTAGGCCCTGGAAGCAGCCTTTCTCCGCTCAGCTGACTAATGTTGCGGTCGCTGGCTTCACCAACCTGATTGGTTTCTCCCTAGTGAAGGCCTCCTTCCCTTTACCTCTGTACTGATAAAACGTTGTCTGGATAATTCCGATTCACGTGGCTACGCAGAAGCGATAAAAAATTCTCAGAGCCACCAGGCACTGTTTTATGCAAATGAACGGCCGGATCGCATTAAAGAATTTTCTGTTAGAATGGTGTCGTGTTAGCGGCCCCTAAGTTAATAACTAATGATTGTTGCGACGGAAGTGAATCAATCAAAACTAACTTTAGCTGGACAATAACTTTATTCTAGAGCTGCTGTAAAGCCAAAACAAATAAATGAAGGTGACTTGACTTGACTATGGGCTACAAGTGATCCATGTGTCAGGAAACGGAGAGCTTCCCCCCATCTCAGAAGGGAGGGACAGACCGCTGAAGCGTATTTGTTTCCCCTTGAGATGCTTTCCAGATCAAAATCAGTTAGAGATCCAGATCAGAGTCAGCCTGCCAAAACCATCTTCCTGTATTGATGGATGGAGATGGTCCAGGCTATCTCCCCTTAATAAATCTTCTCGCTCCAGCTGTTTCACCCAAGGAAGGAGACGCATCTGGCTTTCTCCCTGTGTCGACTACTCCAGCCTCTATGCTAGAACCCCTCAGTGACCCCTGTGGGTCAATCTTCACAGTCAGAGTCTGTTTTAGCTCTGTGCCCACCTCCTCTCGCTGACAGTCACACAGGAAGTCTGGTGGTGGGGCCCCTCCCAGGGCCCATTCCCACGCAGCTTGTCTCACCACCTAGCAGCATGGAGACTTCTGCCAGGTGTGTCGCGCTGGGTTCTCCACACAATCCAAGTCGGATACACTCTCCAGTTCCGCCGCAACCCTCCTTGCTTCGCTGGGCTTCACCCCACTGTCACGAACAGCGCCCTAGAAGCTTCTGTTCTGCAGCAAGAAGTAACGTCCCTCCTCCTGAAGGGAGCAATAGACGAGTATCCTCCTTCGGACTTGGACCGCGGCTTCTTCAGCCGCTACTTCCTCGCCCCAAAGAATGGCGGGGGTCTGCTCCTCATATTGAACCTGCGTCGCCTGAATTTTTCCCTCTACAATGGGAAGTTCAAGATGCTGACGTTACAAACTATCCTGGCCCAGATTCGAACTGGGGACTGGTTCGTCACCGTGGACCCGAAGGACGCCTATTTCTGATAGGATATTTCTCTCATGCTGATAGGATAGACATGATGTTTGTTGATGACAAGTTGATTGGATTGATTATTTGAAAGTGCTCCCCCCGAACTTTGTTTAATGAAACATCATCATTTATTGTCAAGGCTAAAGTCAGAACACAAAGACACTGCATGCCAATTTTCAAGTCAGTCGGACTAAAGGTTGCGTGATTATAGCCATTTTCAGGTTGTTTTCCTGTTATAGCACCACTCTTGAGTCTGCGACAGACAGTTTAGGAGTTATAAGCAATTTGATACTTTTGAACACTGTAATGCCACCATCAGGTCGATTTGAGTGAGTCTTGGTGACGCTGTAGACAGGCTGGGTACTACCATCCCTCAAAGGTTCAAGACACAACGACTTACGGTTTGGTCTGCCCGGTTACGTTTAGGGCAGAATGTTGATCATTGAAAAGCCTAACAAAAACAATAGCTACGCGCTCGTACCCCTAATAAAATAAAAACAGTTTAATTGTTCCTCTGGCAGTAACTTGAACAGCATGTTGCTCCTTATTCATCACAGGCAGCGCTGACAACCTTGCTCAGATAATGAGCACATAAAAATGCTACATACAATACATATTATGGTAAATTAGGGTATAATGTGAGACTAAATAAACAGTTTTAAATATTGAAGTTTATTGTTAAGTTCAACTAAATAATTTAAATGTTTTTATTAAAACTGACTACCTTCCATTGACAGTAATGCAGAAGGAAAATCATTTACGCTACTAATCGCAGCCAAATGTGACGACACGCAGACTGTGATGAAGGCTTTCAATTGATATCTTCAATTGAAATTCTGCATATTGTTTTATAAATTATCATTTGATCTATCTTTAGATACAAGAAAAAGAGCAGATGAACTGAGGATTGTGCTGCTGGGTAAAACTGGAGTTGGGAAGAGTGCAACAGGAAACACCATCTTAGGAAAAGTAGTGTTTAAAGCAGACTCATCTCAACAGTCGATTACTAAAGAGTGTAAGAAAGAAACAATTAAAATCAATGACAGACACGTTACTGTGATCGACTCTCCAGGACTGTTTGACACTAATTTTACTAATGAGGAGATCCAGAGAGAAATCACCAACTGCATCTCCATGATCCTGCCTGGACCACATGTGTTTCTCCTGCTGATATCACTGGGACGATTCACTCAAGAGGAGGAAAAAGCAGTGAAGATCATCCAAGAGACGTTTGGTGAAAACTCTTTAACGTACACTATTGTACTCTTCACCAGAGGAGACGATCTGAAGGACAAAACCATTGAACAGTGGCTGGGAAAACTTAAATCTCCTTTAACAAACCTTATTGAAGCGTGTGGAAACAGATACCATGTGTTCAATAATCAGATTGAAGACCGAACACAAGTGTCTAATCTACTGAAGAAGATAGACGACATGGTGAAAGCAAATGGAGAGAGTTACTACTCATGTAAGATGTTCAGAGAGATGGAAAGAGAAATACAGGAGAAAGAAAAGAAGATGCTCTTGATGAAACATGAAGAAGAAAAGGATAAGATGAAGACAATAATAGAGCAAGAAAAACAGAAAAGTAAGAGAAAAGAAGAGGAATATATAGAGAGAGAAGAACGATATAAAACAGAAATAAAAGAAAGAGAGGAACAAGAGAAAAAGATGCAAGAAGAGATGAGAAGAGAACGAGAGGCTTGGGAGAGACAGAAAAAACAGGAAAGACAAAGAAGAGATGAAGAAGATGACAAAAGAAGAGAGAAAGAACAAGCAATGTGGGATAAATATAATCAGAGACTCGATCAAGAGAGCGAAAGAAGACTGAGAGAGAAAGAAGATCTTCAGTTGAAATACGAAGAAGAGAAAGGGAAAATTAAGATAATGATAGAGGAACAAAGACTGAATCGCGATAAAGTGAGAAAGAGAAAAGAAGAGGAATTTAGAGAGAGAGACAAACAACATAAAAGAGACATGAAAGACATAGAGGATCATGACAGAGAGATACGAGAGGAGATGAAGAGAGAAAGAGAGGAATGGGAGAAACAGAAACAACAGGAAAGACAAAGAGATGAAGAGGAGAAAGAAATAAGAAAATCTAATGAACTTAAGAGAACTCCAGAGAGTCAGCTCATAAACAGTAAGTAAAAATAAAAACCAGCTAATTTTGAAGGTAATTTGCAAGAAATAAACTATTGCGTGTAAACAATACCCTGCTCCGACTAGTCACAGAAATTATGAGGGACTTAAAACCTGTCTATCTAGATACTCTTGATATGTTCAAATCCTCCATGGAAGTTTGTATTTAATAAAGTCAGGTAATTGTTATTATGACGTCAGGTGCCTTCAAGTCACTTTCGTCGGAGCAAGATGGTGGTGTAGCTTCTCCTAATTCACCACATAAAAATACAGGAAGTTTTTTTTTTAAATTAATTAATTAAAGGGGAACACTCGGTTTGTTGCACCTGAGTCACTTGAGTTGTCAGACCAGAAAAGCTATGTTACTATACCCAGGAATATAAGTGGGTCTCTCAATAAACTTTGAAGACTCTGAAGTACTTTCTTTGTGTGGAGTTCTTCCCGGGATCCCGGCAGATTGACCCAACAGGCAGCAGAGGGTGACTAAGATGGAGTGAAGATTGTTGGAGACAAAAATCTATGTTGTGACACATAAAGCTTAAAAACTGCTTTAAGACAAGTTCGCGTTGTGGAAAACAAGCTCCTGACTTTGAGGAAATCAAGCTCCAAGCAACTGACGCTGATTAACATGATACATAGAAGAAACAGCAGAAATCAGCTAAAGCACAAAACCATCCACCAACCAAACTTACACAGATGTCATGAATACGCATTTATACGTTGCTATTTCACTTAACTTTACTTTTTTTTTATTCTCAACATCTTTCCCACAGCATAGAGATCTGAGTTCCCTTTCTGTCAGTCACTTTCAACGTTGTGTCAAAATACTGACATTAGGGGTCACTCTTGAGAGCCCCAATCACCTCTGATGTTGTCACACTCACAGAAGGGAACAGACAGATGGTAAGGTGAAATGGTTTATTCGAGTAAAAGCAGAGTGATGGGTCAACAGCGGGAACCAGGCGATGGTGAAAGGATGGTGACTTGATGATAGGTGATGATGGCTGAAGTGGAAACTCTGTGCAGGTGAAGGATGAACACAATGACTGGAGATCCGGATCCGGATGACGGACAGGAGAAAGACAGAAGAAAGGAGACTTGACAGGACGATCTCAGGTGAGTGTTCAGGTAAGGAGTCTGACTGTTTACGTAGCAGTAACATTGATGAGACCAGACACTGATGTGAGGGTGATGCAGGTTGCTATAGGCTGTGTTGATGAGGGACTGCAGGTGCCGGGAATCAGTATCTGGGGATGATCAGTAGCAGGTGGGGTGATGGCTGACTGAGTCCAGGTGGGGACCAGAAGGGATGCTGGGAAGTGAGGTGCAGACTGGTTACAGAGTTGGTGACTGAGCTGGTGTCTGTGACAGACGAATTCAGAAAAGGCCAATGGGAATTTGTGAGTGACACCTGTGTATAAAAGATGGCTGCCTTGCATCACTCACTTAGCTTTGTTCTTTGGAGCCAGATGCCAGCATCTCTTTGTGTAAAAGAGAAGTGATTTTCATCCCTCTCCCCTCCCTTGCTATAATTCAATATTAGGCTGCATAGATTAGGTCAGCCGGAACTGGGAACACTTCCCTTAAATCCTGATGTACTCGTTACATCATAAGAAGAATGGCATCTACGCTAATTTTAGTGTCTTTGTTTATCCCGAGGTTTTCCCGCAGCCTGCAGGATCCAGGCCGTTTCCAGATCTGACGAAGGACCTTCGCCTGGACCCGATGACAATGCAGTGCTGAAGTGCCAACTAGCCTCTCCCTATGGAGGATCCCTATACCACTCTACAGATAAAGTGTTGTGGAATTTTCGGTTTGCGTACCTACCCGAAGTGATAAAATAAAATAAAATTCTGCATCAAAATTTATAGGCAAGACAAGTAGTTTGGGCATGGTTTGTAGGAAATTAAAAACCTGCGCATATATATTCAAACGCACATAACTATAGAATCAATTCTTAATGCGCATGTGAACGCCATCAGCGTCTATCACAGGTTCGCGTTTAAAGTCTGTTTAGAGAGAACGGTGTCGTCTTAGCGGCCCCTAATTTAATAAATGACCATTTCGACGGAAGTGAATCAATTAAAACTAACTTTAGCTGGAAATAACATTATTCAAGAACCACTATAAAACCAAACCAATCTCTGTTACCTTAAATTATATGTTTATCTCTGTAAAAAGCTGCTTTGAAACAATCTACATTGTTAAAAGGGCTATATAAATGAGGATGACTTGACTTGCTGCTTAGAGAAGGAAAACAGAACAGTACATCGGTCTCTCTCCTTAGAAGCCTAGAAGCACATTTACTAAAAAAAAAAAAAAAAAAAAAGACAGAGTCTCCTCAGCTGCTTCCCATCCTGGTCTTTCTACCTCCTGCCTCCTGGCACGAGGCCTCAGCAATGGGCGCTGAGGGTGAGCAAGGAGATGATAGGGAGATCTTCTGCCAGGTGAGTCCCTGTGGGTTTACATTTCTTCCAACCAGTCGTGTCTTCCGGTTGAGTTTGGCGGCACATCCCAGGGTGAGCTTAATTTCTCATTCGGGGGTCACGAGGAGGATGTGCCAATGATTGCTGCATTCGATTGATCCCTTCTGAGGCTAAAGGCTCGGTTGGGCCGTCACCCCCTGGTGCGGCCACCCAGTTTGAGGTGGATGCTGAGTTGGTGGCCATGCTATCTCGGGCAGCCGGGAGCATCTGGCTTGACTGGTCTCCTCCACCCTGTCTTGAGCGTTCTCGGCTGGATGATTGGTTTCTGGGTTCCTTTTTTCCTGGAGGTGCATGAGGAGCTGACGAAATTAATCGAAGGCACCTTTTTCTGTTAGAACATGGTATACCAGATTCACTGTCCTCACAACAATTGATGATTGGGCGGCGCGGGGGTATTTAGCGGTGCCCCAGGTGGAGAGAGTGATTGTGGTGTATTTATGTCCATAAAACTCCACCACCGGAATCGCCAGAGACTCCTGTCCAGGACTTGTAAGTTTACCTCATCCCTGGTGTCGAGGGCTTACAACACTGCTATCCAGGCCGTCTTCGCCCTGCATGCCATAGCTATCCTGCATGTACACAAAGCTAATGGCTGAGAGATATGCATGAGTGTTGTCCTGACCCAGAGAAAATGCAGGGACTGCGTACAGCAACCGATTATGCCCTTTGGGCTACAAAAGTTAATGGCGCAGGCTTCTGGTTGGGCGATGACCACACTAGTGGTCCAGGAGATGAATGTGGGATGGTGGGGATGTAAGATGCCAAGAAAATATGTTTTCTTGATGCTCCCTTATCCCTAGGTGGTCTTTTCAGCGACACTGACGTGGACTTTGTACAGACGTTCTTGACAGTAAAGAAGCAGACAGAGGCAATTAAACACATCTTGCCTCTGCACAGATCAGGTTCTATCCCTGGACCCCCGAGACAACAAGCACCGTTTGCTCATCTCCGAGGACGCCCCCTGCAAAGGCTGCTCCAGCCCCGCCACCACCTGGACTGGACCTCATCAACTGTCCTCTCCCAGGAAGATGGCACCGCCAGCTCATCAACAGCTTTCGAAGTGAACCTGAGATGGGTGACCTACAGAAAGAGGAGAGGCCACTGATCTGCTCACCCTAGGACTGGAATAAAGCCACTCTCCCGGTGGAGGGATGGAAAGAGAGCAACATTTTCCATCAGCTATACGCCCTCTGGCAGATGGTTCCCAAATGGTCAGCAAAAGAGCAATTTTCTTTTTTCCCTAGGTCACACACATACACACAATGCTCTTAGCTCTCGTTACCATGACAGCCAGGCAGCGAGAATTGGCACCAGAACCTAGTTAGATTCGGTAGCTTCACCGATGTTCTGCTGCATCGGGTCTGCTCTCAGGATCAGGTGGATGTGATAAGCTACGATAAGGCCCAACTTCCTTGCCTGTCGTCTCTTCCTGGGACAAGGTAAGTGCTTCAGCATGCAACACACCACGAATGATAAGTTACACAAGGTCTCCCGGGGTGGAAGTCCCCACTCCAGTACACCGGACCTGGTTCCTTTGGTGCTGATGGTAAAGAGTATGGGCATGTGGTTAACGCTTGCCATTCTGTCACGCTGTTTTCAATTTCAATGACACCATTATCATTTCAGTACGAGGCATGAATGCAAAGGATGTGATAGAGCCTGTCCTCCCAGCCAAGATGAAGAAAGGGTTTTACATCTCTGTACTCAAGAAGCGTGGGGGGCTCAGTTGATTTTGGGTCTTCGAGTTCTGAATCAAGGCTTTTACAGGCTCCCATTCAAGATGCTAACTCTGAAACATGTGCTCACTCACGTTAACATGTGTGAGATCCCAGGATTGGTTCACAGCGATAGACCTAAAGGACGCATAGGATGCATACTTTTATGTCTTGATCCTTCCGTTTCTACAGTTCCCCTTTGAAGGGCAGTACAAGGTCCTTCTCTTCGGGCTGTCCCTGTCTCCTCAGGTCCTTACCAAAGTCGGGTTTAAGAGGTAAAAGACCTGGATAATGGATGGGGGATGTTGACCCAAAAATGTTTAGAACCACTGAGATGGACTGTTGTAAATAGTTTAAATTTTAGGTTCAACACTTGTTCTTTGTGGTCCCAAATTTAATAAGATGTTGTTAATCTCTAAACTCTATTGCCATTTTCAGATGATGAAGATTCACCATCAGATCCAGGATATTTGAGAATCTTGCTGTTTGGGAGGACAGGAACTGGAAAGAGTGCCACAGGAAACACTATCCTCGGAAACAATGAGTTTCACCGTGAAGCCAGTTCAGATCCAGTGACCACTCTTTGTAAGAAAGGAGTTGTTGAAGTTGATGGTAAATCAGTAGCTGTTGTTGACACTCCAGGACTCTTTGACACCTCGCTGACAAATGAACAAGTGCAGGAAGCAATGATGAAATGTGTTTCACTGTCCGCACCTGGACCTCATGTGTTCATCATTGTGTTGAGTTTGGGAGAAATCAACCAAGAGGAGAAAGAAACTTTAGACATGATAAAGATGATGTTTGGCCCAAAAGCAGCAGATTTCAGCATTGTTCTCTTCACTAAAGGAAATTATTTTCCAATGAATTTTTTTGTAACAGGACAAACAATAAAACAATATGTAGAGAAAAGTACAAATGCTGAACTCAAGAAACTGATCAGAGATTGTGGAAACAGATTCCTGGCTTTTAACAACAGAGAAACAGAAGATCGGACGCAAGTTACTGAGCTGTTAAAGATGATAGAAGAGGTGAAGAAATCTAATAAGGGCCGATATTTCACTAATGAGATGTTTCAGGAGGCAGCGATCTCTATTGAAAACAGAAGAGAAATGCTAGAAGAGAATAAAACAACGAATCAGGATCAAGTTGAAGAATTAGAAGCCAGATATGACCTGGATATCAAACGCATGAGACAGAGACTGGAGGAGAAGAAACTAAAGACAGATGAGGAGAGAGTGAGACTGGAGAACAAGTTCAGAGAAAAAGAGGAAACACTGAGGAGAGAGTTTCAGGAGAAAGAAAAATCAGATCAGAAGAAACGAGAGATAGAGGATCAGAAACAATCAGAAGAGGAGAAACAGCGAAGAGCTGAATATGATCAGAGAAGAGATGAGATGGAGAGAGAGATTGAAAATCAGAGTTTCCAGTATGAAAAACTGCAAAAAGAAAGAGAAGAATATAGAAAGAGAGAAGAGAAATACAGACAAGATCAAGAAAAGATAAAAAATGAGCGGGATCGCATCATGGCAGAGTTAAGAAAAAAACAGGAAGAGGAAATAAAAAAGAGAGATTTAGAGGAACAAATGAAGAAGGAACAAGAAGAGAAAGAGAGAAAGGAATGGATGAGAAAAATAAAAGAGACTGAAGATGAAGAGATTCAAGAGGGAATTAAACAACAGCAGAGAGAATGGGAGGAAGAGAAGAAAAGACAGATGAGAGAAAGAGTGGAAGAGGAAAGAGAGATAAAAGAGAGACACGAGGAACTGAGAGAAAAACAAGAAGAACTGGAGAGATTTGAAACTGAGAGAGAAGAAGAAAAACAAATGATTGAGGAGGAGAGACAAAAACAGATAAGTGAGAGAGAATATGAAGACAAGAAAATGGAAATGAAGAGACATTATGAGCAACTGGAGGAAGAGAGAAAAGAGGAGCAGAAGAGGAGAAAACAAGAGGATGAAGAGAGAAAAGAGGAGTGGAAGGAGAGAAAACAAGAGGATGAGGAGAGAACAACAGAGAAAAGAAAGAGATGGGAGAAAATGATGAAAGATCTGAAACGAGAGCAAGAAGAAGAGATCAAGAGAAGAGAAAGAGAGGAGAGAGACAGCGGAGAAAGAGAAGAAAAAGAGTGTGATGAAATTAAACAGAAACATAAAATGGAAATACAGAAGATGAAGAAGAAACATGAAGATGAAGCCAGAAAACAAAGAGAAGAATTGAATGATTTCGAAGAGAGAAAAAATAAGCATATTGAGGAGTTCAAGGAGAGGCTTGAAGAAGAACTAAAAGTGAAAAAGTTAAGAGAGGAGCTGAAAGGAACATGGTGTATTGTCATGTGAAACAGTTTAAAACATGATTGATGAGCCAGATAAATGGCACTTGTGTTTTATAGTATATGTGAAGGGGTTTTGTGTTTTTCTCTTTTGTTCTAGCGTAAGTGTATCTGTATCTGTATTTACATTATGATCAGCTCCTGTAACCCAGCACTCACACTCATTAAGATCTTAATCATCAAGACCTCGATGAAGATGATTGATTAGAACAGGAGCAGATTTGAACAGAAATGTACTAAAGCAATCATACAAAATTAAAATTCTCTTGCATTTTGATGAAACAACATGAGTTATAACAGACCTTAAAAGACAAAAAAAAAAAAAAAGTAATGCAAGAAAGAACTGAACCAAGAAGCTTAAACTGCCTGATTCTGGGATTCCTGATGTTTTATAATCCATTATGCCGTTTTAAGATGAGTGTTAATATCTTTTTATTTTCCGTTGTTTTCTCTGTTTATTCAGTATATTTGATCAGATCAGTTATTTAATGAGAGCAAACATTGTCAAAGTTAGAAATGGACTTCCATAAAGAACCGGAGTTGGACAGCTGTCCTCACATCCATAAATATATAAATATTCCCTGGTGGACGTGTGTCTGAACCAGTGTCTTGTAAGGCGGGTGCCAGAAAGTCTGGGCCACCCCTGGTGGAAACAAAAGACTCTCCTGAGAATTAACATTTGAACCCTCCCTTGCATAATGATGTAACAGCAGCCTCCGAGACGCAGCACACAGTGCAAATCACACCTCACACCTCACTTGAACAATCTCCCCCTTCTCCTGCTCACCTGAAACTCACTGAAAACCCATGAAATGTTAATTGTGTACAAATAAGTAACTATACATGTTTGGTATCATTTAAAGTGTCTCAGTGCGCCTGGTAAAATGGTCTCATTCTCCCAACCGTAATGAAAAGCTAAAAGAAATGACAAAATATAAGAAGTAATGTGTCCCTTAAAGGTGTTCCCTCCCCCAGATCCTCCATTCTGATCTCACAGTTGTGAGCCCCTCACTAGGGGACCAAATCTAATTATAATTTCTTTTCTATGCTGTGTTATATGGACTTGTGTCTGCAATAAAGTTTATATATATATAATGACAGACACCAACATATGATGTTTTATTAACAAAGTTCGGGAGGAGCACGTTCAGATAATTAAACCTAATAAAACACACGTGGAGCACATTCAGGTAATCAAACCTAATTAGACACGAGTGGAGCACACTCTGTTAATCAACCCAATCAACGAGTTAAGAGGTGTATATATACAGCAAACTTACATCAGTTCGTTGACAGTTTAACAGCATCACTCCACCACCCCATCTCCTCACTTCTTGTCCTAAATACTCTTACAACAACGGGGGGAGCACTCTGGGTTCTCTCGGACAGCATGCCAAATACGCATAATCTTCACTTTGTTTAATTGATGTAAGTGTGAACTCGTGAATTGGTAAGCAAATTTAATTATCTGGGTTTATAAGGAAAAATGGGCAAAAGGTTCTGGGAGTCTGTAGGTTGACTCCCCACACAACCGCTGTGTGTAATTTTCATTGCCAGGTAATACTTTCTACAAATTCCTCGATTTCTGTTATGATATGATTTACCGATGATTTTATTCTCATGAATTGGATTTTGAATTATTGCTTCATTACCTGGTCAATAAATTGTAAACGTTTGATTTTACTCTGATTGACTCTGAGTTTGTTCTCCCAAGGAGATTATCGGATTCGTATGCTCCCGCAAGACTGCGTCAGATTGGCGAGGGCTAATACTTTGTCACTAGTTCAAGTGTACTTGTTTTGTAGAGACGGGGCATTCCGTTTAGGGTAGCTAAAGTGCTACTTGACCAACCTAAATTTGGGTACGTCTATTTTACCTCTGTCTTAATTTAAAGTAACTTTAGATAAGTGTACGTGAGAAATCACGGGCTTGGCCAGTCTAAACTATTATGAGGGAAGTATTGTTGGTCAACTCATACCTATAATAGGGCCAAAACCTCTACTAAAGTATAACTATTGAATTAAGTTCAAGTGTATGCAATTCAAGGGGACTAAAAGAAAAGTATCTCTGATTGTGTTTTGGGTGAATCCGACCGTCTGAGATATTAGTCAAAAACCTCTGTTTAGTGACGAAACTGACGAGATTGTAATCGTGAGACCCGCAGAAGATGCGAGGACCTCTAAGCGGCATAGTTTCCTAATCTGAACGGGTAAAACATAATTAGAGAGTTTCAAAAGAATAATCAAACATTCGCTCACTTTTAATGATACCCAGATATCATTAAAACCCTTTTCAGTTATGGAGTCAGATGAAATAACGAGTCAATACATTTGAGAAATGTGTTCCATTTAATCTTGTTGTGTTGCGTAAAAGGAAAGACCGTAACACGCAGAGACCTTCACCTGTATTATTGGAAACCCTCATTGGACCAATAGACAAGCTCATACTCTTCTGCTCACCAAGCCTGCAATTATTTGATAAAAAATACAGTAACAGATTTGAGTTTGTTTTAAAGTAAGTTTTTCATTTACTTTGGATTTTTTTTCATTTAATTATTTGTTACATTGATTATTGAACATTATTCTAAAATTACACTGTACTTTCACATATTCAGTTATGTAGTAGTGACAAATAAAAATAAATAAAAGTCCTCATTCACTCAGATCGTGTGATGCAGTCCGTCCTTCATTGACATTCAGAAGAAAGTGTACAACAGTAACAAAATAATACATTTTACAAACCATTTAAAACTAGTTTTAGGATGTTATTGAATATTGCGATGTTAATGTGTTTGGTCTTGGGGGACTAGATCTGCTACGCCGACTGCTGCAGAGCAAATATGACCAACACACACACACACACACACACACACACGCACGCACGCATGTAAGAGCATGCTGCTGCTGCATAAGTAGTCATGCATAAATCCCCCAACAAAGCAGGAACAAGAAGAATGACACAATAAATATGTAATAAAACCCCAAAACACATTTTTATTACATTATATTAATATTTTTTATTAATACTTTATTAACAGATATATACAGGCTGCACATGACTGAAAACACTAAATTTTACCAATAAGTGGAAATTTTTTTTTTTTTTGCATTTTTCAGAGCAATTTCGTTCTTCCGTGTTGAAAAGCAAAGTCGAGGAAACGTCAGGGAGTGTGAGGTTTAAGCGAGCTTTCGGAGCGTGTGATTGGCTGCAGGTACGATTCTACATCAGCTGACCCTCGAGCTAATCTATGCATTTATTCATGAGAAAGAGCTTGTTCAGTCCAATCACTGCGCTGTATTACGCATGAGATCGCATTACAGCGGAGAATACAAACGTCCCGAAAGACCGGTTCAGTGCTGTTCCTTCAGCTCTGCTGCAGTGTTGTGCTTCAGGCATAGGCTATGTGTCTTTAGTGTATGTCCCCCTCAGTAACACAAGAGTGCTGTTCGCATTTTCCCTGCGATGTGTTTAGAGCTGGAGTTTGACTGCAAATACAAGGAAAACATGACTGTAACAACATGAGAGCGGTTTCTGTGCGGAACGCTATGATTAGTTTAACGTGTTTAAGTTAGCATGTTTCAAGTTTTTATGGACATATTTCATATACTCTAGTGCTCTAAACATGAACCAGCACCGTGTATGCGCACATGTCTTCTTCAAATAAAATATATAAGGACATTGACACAGCTGTACGTCTGATCATGAACACGATGACACAAGGAATTATTCTGATACACAGAAGACAATGATGTAGACTGAAAATTCAAAGAAGGATGGACAAAAAAGTAACTATGTCTTTCTTCTTTCTGTGTTGAACTGACGTGTGTGTGACATGTGGGTGCTTGAGGAAGCATTCAGTTGCGTTCTACACGCTGGGACAAGTCTATGGCAAACCTCAAGTGTTTCCACATACCATTCAGATCAGGGTCACGACACTTTAAACACAGCTCAACTGTTTTTACGGGTGCTTGTTAGGGCAAGTCTCAACAGGTACATGTAGGATACTTTCAATACAAGGTGAAACATATTAGGAAACTTTTAGCTGTGTTGCCATGTGTCATGAGAGTAAGTAACACTGTCCAGAGTGATCGCGAGCATCTCACTTATAATTAGGGTTGGGTACTGAAACGCGGTGCCAATAGGAAACCGGTTCCAACGTAAACGGTAGTAACGAGACCGAATAAGAATGAAAATTTCGGTGCCTGACTTTTTTTTACCGCCCCCTGGTGTTCCGGCGTCAACTTGCGTCAGTGCCGCTACTCGGCACACTTGTTGAACTGATAGCGAGGGGATTAATGAAGATGCCGAAGGCAAAACACTCCAAGGTTTGGCTGCATTTCACTGTAAAATTACGTATCAGAACGCCCTCTCTGTGCCGATTGTCTGAAGCCCATATAGAATCACGCCAATTCACTGGCTGATGTGTATGTTATGTGTGAATATTCCCAAACTCTCGGATAGTGCGATCTCTAATGCATGAGTTATGCAATGTCATTTTATTATAAAAAAATTAAAAATAAAAAAAACACACACACACACACAAAAACACATAGCCTATGTCTGTATTAAAGAAAAAATTATTGATAAACACTTATTTGGAATGGAATTAAATAACAAGTAGCCTACTTGTTATTGTCTTGTTCATTATATTTATTTTCATAAAAAGGCAACAGAACTTAAATTACATCCAGTTTATTAGCAACACTGTGCACGAGCGTGAATCCCACGATATCCATCATTGATCTCGCAGGTGTCAGATCCACTGCGAGAAGCGAGAACTGTCCGGCTTGCCTGCGCTTTTTTCACTCCTCCTCTCACTGCAGCCGCCTACTCTCGACTACATTTCAGGAGAGGCAAGGCGCATCTCAAACAAGCCTATTATTTTGGTTGACTAAGCCTCTTCTAGTCGACTATTAGGGGGTAGCCCTAACTTAGCATTCCCTGTAAACATTTCTCTACATTATATAGTGTAGCATAAAACTGTCTTTACATTTACTGTTTTACTTGAATTCATTCTAAACACATAAATCCTTTAATGGACTTTGGAGTAGTTCTACATTTATTTCTGTAAATATGTTTCTTTTTTATAGGTATTTGAAAAGGTCTTGTGATAATAGTCTCGGTTACGTATGTAACCCTCGTTCCCTGAGTACAGGGAACGGAGACGTGTCGTCGGGGGAGTTCCCTGATGAATTGGGATCACGCTAGGGAGCCAATTGTCTTCGAGAGAATTAAAAACGAGCCAATAGACATTAGCATGCAAGATTTGCATTCCGCGACCCGCCTACCAGCGCGGGTATAAAAGGTGGAAGTAAACATTGCGCAATGCTTTTCGCTGAGGAGCCGAACAGTGTCCAGTCCTCCGCGAAGGTACAGCAACATGGCGAAGGGACGACACGTCTCCGTTCCCTGTACTCAGGGAACGAGGGTTACATACGTAACCAAGACGTTCCCTTTCGTCCTGGGAACTCCGACGTGTCGTCGGGGGAGTTCCCTGACGAATTGGGATCCCTAATAAAACGCCAAGGTGCTGGCCCCTTCCAGCGCCCGGCTAAGCTACCCTGCGGCAGTTTCTTGCAATAAGTTGCAGGAGCTAGCACGGGAACCACACTGCTGTTCCGCAAGACCCGCACAGTGGACATTGGATAACACTGGGAAAGCATTCCCTCAAGAGAGGGGGAAACGCTTCGGAAGCCCCAGCCTGACTGAGGAAGGCCAGGAATACACATATGTACTAGCCCGAAGGAATAGTGAAACATATGGCAGTCCCTGAGGTAGTCCCAATCCAAGGGAAGTGGGAGCCATCTATTGTGACCCATGATGCCACGTGCAGTTCAGCCGTGTCTTCCCCAAGGACTTACCTTCCACTGCATCGTGATGTGCTCCTATTGCGGCGACATACACTTTGAGGGTGGAGGGGGACAGCCTCCGCTCCAACCCATCTTGCAGGAAGGAAAGCACGACTCCGATCGGGCAAGTTCAGGGGTCCTCCTGACGGGAGGAACACCAATCGACAGGTTCCACTTCAACGCATAGAGGCGCCTCGTAGAGGGGTGGTACCACTGCCTGTGGTAGACCACCTAGAACCTCCGCATCCCGTCCAGGGACCAGACATGGAGTTTCCAGAGGTCTGGACGCGGGTGCCATAGAGTGCCCCGTCTCTGAGAAAGAAGGTCCTTCCTCAGAGGAATCGGCCAAGGAGGGGCTGTCTCGAGGAGCCTGAGTTCCGTGAACCAAGTCCTGGTGGGCCAATACGGCGCCACTAGAAGGACCTGCTCCTCGTCCTCCCTGACCTTGCACAGAGTCTGTGCAAGAAGGCTCACTGGGGGAAACGCATACTTGCGCAGGTCCCGGGGCCAGCTGTGAGCCAGGGCGTCCGTGCCGAGGGTTCCCTCGGTCAGGGAGTAAAACCACTGGCAATGGGTCGTGTCTGGAGAAGCAAACAGATCTACCTGTGCGACTCCGAAGACACTCCAAATCAGCTGGACCGCCTGGGGATGGAGTCGCCATTCTCCTGGCAGGGGAGGCAACCGCGAGAGCTCGTCTGCCACACGGTTGAGCCCCCCTGGAATGTGAATGCCACAAAGCGACCTCAGATGCTTCTGACTCCATAGGAGGAGGTGGGAGGCGAGTCGTGACATACGACGGGAGCGTAGACCACCTTGATGGTTGATGTGTCAACGGTCGCAGTGCTGTCCGTACGGACCAGTACGTGCCTGTGTCTGTGGAACCCCTTGAGGCGACGCAAGGCTAGACGTACTGCTTGCAACTCTAGGCAGTTGATGTGCCAATGCAGTTGAGGCCCCGTCCACAGACCTGAAACTGCATGCCCGTTGTACGTGGCCCCCCACCTGTGAAAACCACAGCATGCCTGGAAACCTGGACTAGGGGCACTCCGGCCCCTAGAAACACAGGATCTGACCACGGGGAGAAGGTTTGGCGACAGTGCGGGGTCACTTTGACCCGGAATGTGCCGCTGTGCCACGCCCACCTCGGGACTCGATCGTGAAGCCAGCGCTGAAGCGGTCTCATATGTAACAGGCCGAGCGGCGTTACTGCGGCTGCGGCTGCCATATGCCCCAGGAGCCTCTGAAATTGTTTCAGTGGAACCGCTGTCCTGCCTCGAAAAGACCTGAGGCAGGTGAGCACTGACTGGACACGTTCCTCGGTGAGGCACGCAGTCTGGGCGACCGAGTCCAGCTCCATACCGAGATAAGAGATCCTCTGCACGGGGCAGAGTTTGCTCTTGTCCCAGTTGACCTGAAGCCCCAACCGGCTGAGGTGCCGAAGCACCATGTCCCTGTGATCGCACAACACATCTCGCGAGTGAGCTAGAATGAGCCAGTCGTCGAGATAGTTGAGAATGCGAACACCTTGCTCTCTCATGGGAACAATGGCCGCCTCCGCGACTTTCGCGAAGACACGAGGCGACAGGGCCAGCCCGAAGGGTAGGACTTTGTACTGATACGCTCGACCCTCGAAAGCAAACCGTAGGAATGGTCTGTGTTGAGAAAGAATTGAGATGTGAAAGTACGCGTCCTTCAGGTCGATCGCTGCAAACCAATCCTGGGGACGGATGCATTCGAAAATGCACTTCTGCGTGAGCATTTTGAACGGGAGTTTGTGCAGGGCCCGATTCAAAACTCGCAGGTCCAGGATTGGCCGTAACCCACCACCTTTCTTGGGTACAATGAAGTAGGGGCTGTAAAATCCAGACCTCATCTCGGCAGGAGGGCCCGGCTCGATCGCGTCCTTCGCCAGCAGGACATCGATCTCTTTCCGCAAGACAGGGGCGTCCACCGACCGCACACGGGTACAGTGGACGCCCCTGAACTTGGGAGGCCGGCGCGCAAACTGAATTGCATAGCCGAACCGAATGGTGCGGATGAGCCATCGGGACGGACCCGGAAGCGCTAGCCAGGCTTCCAGATACCGTCCCAACGAACCCACCCGAACCACCGGCGTACCCGCGGAAGGGCAGCGAGGTGGAAGACAGGGACCCGGCTCTGGCGGCGTTGAAGCGACCGAGGGCAGGGTCTGGGTGCGCTTGACCAACCTGCTTCCACCGGGGGGCAGACGGCAGAGAAGGCCCGTGGGCATTCTGCTGCGGGCTGCCCGGTGGCGAGGGGAGGGGGAGAGACGAGGAACGAGGCCCTGACTCCTCGTATCCTGGTCTCTGGGCCTCCAGGCCCAGCCGCAGACCGGAGTGACGCAGGTGAGGCAGCGTCACTGCTATCCGCGAACTGGGAAGAGGGGAACGGGGGTGTTGCAGCACACGCTACAATTCTGGCCCTCTTGGACGGGGGAGACTGTGTGCCCACCAGTCTCGGCCATGGATGACCTGGAGGAGGCAGAAGAAACTGCTCTTTTTTTGAAAATGTGGGTACCGCCGACCGAGTGGTCAGCGGCGGAACAGTAACAAACAACAAAAGATTTTCCGCCCTGCCCTCCCCCGGGGGAAGGAGATGTGCAGGGGGACCCTCCCGTCGAGCAGCATCCAGGTTCCCCTCCAGGTCGCCCGTCTCAGGGACGCTTTCCGTCCTTCCTTTTACGGGAAGGGGCCGGAGGCGTCTGAGCGGGCATGGCCGCCCTCTTACGACCAGATCTCCGTCCTCCAGGGGTAGACTGCTGCCCTGAAGGAGGAGCGGCCGCAGGAGGGCGACCTCGGTGACGAGCAGCTGGAGGCTCTACGGTCACAGAGGACGGACCAGCAGCAGTCCGTCTCCTGTGCAGGACATGCCGTATCGCCTCCGACTGCTTCTGGGCGGTGGAGAACTCTTGGGCGAAGCTCTCCACCGCGTCGCCGAAGAGGCCCCCTTGGGATATGGGGAAGTTGAGAAGTTTGTTCTTCTCCGCTTCCCGCATATCTGCAAGGGTAAGCCACAGGTGGCGTTCCTGGACCACAAGCGTGGACATCGCCCGACCCAGGGAACGTGCGGTGACTTTCGTCGCCCGGAGGGCGAGGTCCGTCGCTGCACGCAGCTCCTGCAGCAAAGCTGGGTCGAGACCACCCTCCTGCATGTCATGGAGTGCCTTGGCCTGGTGGACCTGCAGCAACGCCATAGCATGCAGGGCGGAAGCGGCGTCTCCACACGCCATGTAGGCATCCCTGGTCAGACCAGAGGAAAACCTACAAGCGCGGGAGGGGAGTGAAGCGGCACCCTACCAGGAGGAAGCGGTCTTGGGACACAGCTGCATCGCTATAGACCGCTCCACTGGGGGGATTCCCTCGTACCCATGCACCGCCCCGCCATCGAGAGTGGTGAGGGAGGAGGAGCGAGGTTGTCTACGTCTGGTCGCCAGAGGGGCCAGCCAAGACTTCCTCAACTCCTCATGCACTTCCGGGAAGAAAGGGACCGGAGCGGTCCGCGGGGCAACAGCACGACCCGCTCCGAGACACCAATCATCTAGCTGCGAAGGTTCGGGACCCGGTGGAGGGTTCCACGTGAGCCCGACATTTGCGGCCGCCCGTTCGAGCATAGCGGCCATTTCTGGATCCTGCTCAGCAGGAGCTACCACACCCGAAGGGGGTAGTCCCACCGAGTCGTCACCAGAAGATGACCGCTCTCCCTCCGATGCAGCGATCGACATCTGGTCCTCAGGCGGTGCCCCAAAGGAGACAAACGGAACCGCACGAGGCGGTCCCAGAAGCTCCCCCGGGACAACCAATGGCAACGAGCTACTAGAGGCGTGAGAAGCCCGTGAGGATCTTTCACCAGACGGGACGTTCTGCACGGTAACCCTCATCCGCTCACCAACAGAAATCACCGAAGTAGCCGTCTGCCGAACTGAACCGGCAGACGAACTAGATCGGGGATTCTCTGAAGGGACTCCCCCATGTCTCAGGGTTCGCAGTCTCGAGCGCAGCATCGCCAGAGTCATGTTCCCGCAATGAGAACATAACTCGTTCACAAACGCTGCCTCAGCGTGCCCTAAGCCCAAACACGAGAGGCAGTGTTTATGACCATCTTCCTGAGGGAGAAGTCGACCGCATTCAGAAACGCACGGGTGAAACGACATCCTGAAAAGGACGCGAAAACGCCCGTGTTGCTCTTTTAGAAGGAAAAAATACTCTTAACGTGCCGAGGCACAGAGGGACCACCGCGGCAGACACACGGGGAAACTGCAAGCCCGAGCACTGCACTCACCAACTAATACCAGCCGTTAAAACAGCTCTTTTATAGAGAGGAAAGACGGCCAGCAGCGGGAAGCGATGGTCGCTGAAAAGTGCCGTAACACCAGCAGCAGAGTCTTCTTCTCCTTCCAAAGATGCTCGTTGTTTACTATATAAACTTTCTCGGAAGATACAGCAGCTCAGAGAGACACACTGGATGGCTCCGAAGCAAAAAGCATTGCGCAGTGTTTACTTCCGCCTTTTATACCCGCACTGGTAGGCGGGTCGCGAAATGCAAATCTTGCATGCCAATGTCTATTGGCTCGTTTTTAATTCTCTCGAAGACAATTGGCTCCTTAGCGTGATCCCAATTCGTTAGGGACCTTATTAATAAAGCATGTGTAGTCAACAGATTAGCAGATGAGCCCAGTATTTATTATAAAGAAAACTCTTAACGTGGCATTCTATGGGAGGATGGCATTGCGGTGCACAACAAATCATTTGAATGGTATTCAATGGAGAACAAAAATGAATAAATATAAGTAGCCTATAAAATAAACAAACTATTGTGGCATTAATTAGCCCACAAACAATATTTATTTTAAAGCCTAAACAAATTTATTTAAAGAATAACACCAGCGTTGGGCGAGTAAGGACTGGGCGAGGGATGAATCTGAATAACTAAATACATCCTAGCTAAAATCCCAAAGCCTTCAGGCCCAAAAAGCCTGGATGTAAATTAACATACACACACACACACACACACACACACACACACACACACACACACACACACACACACACACACACACACACACAACCACACACGCATCCCCCACAAGTGAAGCCCGCTCAGGACAGAGCGTGGTGTCCAGTTACGAGACATTTTTATGACTGACTGGAATGTCCCAAAGAAGGTGATTCTAAAGAGAAAGAAACTTCTCTTTTTAAAAGACATTTAACCAGATATATTCGATGTGTTTTTATGTGTGTCCATTTGCCCATGTCACATTGGAATGACTATGATTTTATCGTAGCTTAAAGTGAATTATAAATACCTTCATTATGCATTTTAAATATAACTGTCTATTCCCATAACTTGTACACATAGTTCTGGACACCTCCAGAATGCTTTCGGTGTGATCAATCAGAATACGTACAGTAATATCCAGTAAAATATAGTTTACTATGTTTTCCATCTTTGGAGTGAAAAGAGACCAAAACTAACATCACTGGTGTTCTTAGATAACAGCGTTTACGACCCAAAGGAATGTTCACAGAACTGTGGCTCTCTCTGAATTCTAACCAAGGAGGAGAAATGAATCCTGTATTCATATATATATGCTATTATATATCCACTTGAGAATTGTATGAACAATGTATCTAAGTTCCCTATTTCATGAGTTGCCTTTTTGTGGTTTGGTCTATGTTTCTCGACAACTCTAATGGGATAATGTTTCAAACTTTGCCAACTAATGTTTAACCAAATCCATTTGTGGCAAGTTTGGTCTCGATAAACTCCAATCTTCGTTCCCCGTTTGTTAATTGACATTACATTTTGCTAAACTTTGTGACACATTAGTATTATAATAATTGTGAAGATTCTTCTCTTAAACACCCAATGAAACTAGAGATTTAAATGCCTGGTTATAACACAAAGGGTCATAAAATCTCCCTCCAAAGGGACAGCTCCTGATTGGACCCTCTTCCAAAAGAAGGCGGAAACGTCAGGTCTTCAAAAGGACTGAACACCAGTTTATCTCTCGCTTACTTCTCTTGTCCTCGTGTCATAATGTAACGTCTCGCCTCCGGGCGAGCTCTTCGCCTTTCTTTTATTTGTTTCTAGTTTAGTTTGTGTTTTTCAGTCTTAGATAAGTCTCCGTGTTTAATTCCAATCGACGAGTGAAAAGAACACCGTGTGACATATCTCTTCAGCAAATCCATCTACAAGGGACCTTTAAACGAGCGCGCGCTCGCTTTGAAGGAGAAACACGCGCACGTGACCACGTGACGCGCCGGACCGAGAGACACACACACGCTTCTTCACAAGCCATGCAAAGAGTGCAAGTATCCGTGTTTGATCACGCTTTTAAGATTTGTTGAAGTCTTGTTGTCTCTCAAAGTTCCGTTGTCTATGTGAATTTGCTATTTAGAAAGATCCTCGGGTCTTTCTAAACTCCCTCTTGCATAACTGCAACTCTCTACATTTCCTCTCTCTCTCTGTCTCTATGCATTTCTCGTTCATCGATGCCTTATCGTGTTTTGTTGTTTAATATGTTTGTAAATATATATATCCCATGTAACCGTAGTAAAAACATAAGTAGTTCTGCCTTATTAAATTCATTATATTCATTTTGATTGATGTACTGCCTCTTTGCTCATTTTCCAAGTCCCTTAAGTGTCAAAAGATCTTATAGCTACAAGCTTACAAATTAAAGATACTTTAAAGAGTATGTGTTTATAGGGCAGGAAACCCAATTCTTGTGGCCACAGAATTGCTTTTCCTGAAATCCTATAAAGTAAGATGATATTGTGGATTCCCACAAATATTATTCTGACAATTGAGCTAATTAATTTTGCCTGTTTTGTAAGACGTGGTCCGTGTAATTAATTGCAATCAACTTGTGGTTAAGTGCAAGGATACACAGACATGCATGCAGGTAAAATGACACATCATCCCTTATCGGGAGATTTATTAACATGTAAGACTGATCTAATCCAAACATGTATGAATAATTATTAATTACCAATTATTAATTATGATATGCAAATCCCCCACGGATTAGATCCGCCTGTGAGTCTTTACAGGCGTTTATCTGTAGCCTATAGGCTAAGTGTTATGTTTCAGTCGCCCTTTTAAAAACTGGCGCAAGAAAATGCAACAGAATTTGATTAGTTAAACATGAAGAGGACTTATCCGTCTGGCATGGGTCTCACTGTAACGTTAACCTTGATAAATGTTCGCTATTATTAGGTGTATATCTAAGTGTGTGTGCGGAGTGTGGAGCGCGCACTGAGGCGCCGGTGCCATCACTCGCATTTTCAACAGTGGAAACAACCCATCATTTCTGGTCATACAGAAAATCATAATGCATCAGTCGCAACTACTTTTATTTGTGTAAACTCACAACAACAAGA
The DNA here is from genome assembly GCA_030770095.1 of Gila robusta. NCBI lineage: Eukaryota > Metazoa > Chordata > Actinopteri > Cypriniformes > Leuciscidae > Gila > Gila robusta. The sequence continues at coordinate 138,104 of JAVALU010001482.1, forward strand.
AAGTTGTGCTTTTGTAAAAGAAAAAAAAACGAACAGGACGCGCTTTCATGGTCTCCGTGAATTGGAGCGCATCTCAAATGAACTGAAAAAAAAAAAGCATAGACTAGCCTCACAGACATGAGAAATACAGCTATCTAAAGCTTGAAATGTCCACCAAACGAAAAAAATCCAGTCGAAAGCAAATACGTATGGTAGCCTACCATCTGATTATGTAATCCTGTCCGTATGAAAGGCGCATCTACTTTACAGCGGAGATGTATGGAGATATATTTGCAGCCTACACTATGGCACCTCTAGGAGAATTCACTGTTGTTAACACTGTTTTTATTAGTTTAATGCATTTTACATAAAGTAACTAAACATAAGTAATCTATTTCATTTATCCATTAGTACTGTTGAAAAATTGTTGAACATTTATGATGGATAAAAAGCTATTTATTAGCAACAACCTCAACATGTAAATGTAGTATTGAGCTCATAAATCACAGAGGTAACGTGAGTCTTGTCTGGATGTTACAGGGACGGATGAGCACACGCGGCTGCTTATCCGGTGGAGAGTGGCTCATGAAGCGCTCTTCACCGGAAAGCGTAATGCTGCCATCAAAGGCTTTGAGTGAGTATACAGAAATATTTAAAAATCAATTGAATACTTTATTTGCAGTACATTTCAATTATTGTATTTTCAAACAGAGATATAACTTTTTCATTCTTGATTTCTCTCTTGCTGCAGATCTTTTGTGGAGGAGCAGAGCCTGCAAGGCAGGGTGACGGCGGCGTTTGTTAAAAAAAAAAGGGAAAACCTGAAACAAAAATACAAAGTAAGATCATTTTGTTACTTCTAATACATAAATTAAATGATTAAATATTGTGCTGTTAAAATGACTGCTTTTGTATCATGCTTGTGCATTTTTGCAGGATCTGAAATGTCCGCAGACGGGGGTGAGCACTGAGGATGGAGAGGCCACAGCAGCGTCCTGGAAGTGGTACACTGCCATGGATGAGGCAATTGGGGGCAGACCCTCCATCTCTCCTCCTGCCCTCGTTGCCTCATGTGGGCCGGATGCTGCTGTGGTCTCTTCATCCTCAGTGAGGCCAGAGCCAGCAAGAGCCAGGAAAAGGGCTATAGATGTGGAGGAGCTGATCCGGGACATGGAGGAGCGAGAAGAGGAGAGAGAGCGGAAGGCAGCTGAGAGGGAGGAGAGGCTGTGGAGAGAAATGGAGGAGAAGGAGGACAGAAGAGAACGGGAGAGACGAGAGAGAGAGGAAAGACAAGAAAGAGAAGTAAGAGAAAGAGAAGAGAGATGGCACCGGGAGGCAGTCGAGAGAGAGGAAAGGAGAGAAAGAGAAACCAACGAAAGGGATGAAAGGTTCCTTTCTGTTCTTCAGATGCTCGCCAAAAAATAAATTATTTGACAAAAAACATCTTCTGATCTTTTGCACATTTGGGTTGATGTGAATTAAATTTGTGAATAAAAATGGGAATCTATATATATATATATATATATATATACACACAGTACTGTGCAACAACTACAAATGGTGGCCTAAGAATTTTGTACAATAATATGTATATAAAACAAACTATTCCTAGGCATTCACAGTACATTATAGACTTCTAGAAATTTAGTGATACTTTAAGATTGTAATCAAATTCATAAATTAAATATTTATGAAACGTTGATTAATAATTAGTGAATGTATGGTGTAATGTAAGAAGAAAAAACACTTTAAAACACTGGTTTTACTGGAGTGTATTATATGACTTTTAAAGGTTTACAGAGTTCATGCAAGGATCTTAAAGGCAGGTCATGGAGGGTTAAGTTCCAGCACACCTGTCAGTAAATTTCAAGTAGTCAGTTATTAATTGGTTTAAATTGATTCAGGGGTGTATAATTAGGGTTGGAAAAACTCTGCTGGATAATAGCCCTCCATGACCAAAGCTGAACTTGAGACTGTTTACACAAATTACACACAGTAAAATAGTGACTAAAGGGTTACTTAACCCAAGCAAATAAATCATAATAGTAATAATTCAATAGTCATTATTTACTCGCCTTGATGTTGTTTGATCCCTCTGTTTTTTGTTTTCCTGAACACAAAAGGTGATTTTGGTCAGGTTTGTACTGTTTGGTTTAATACAATATCAGTCAATGGACTTTCAGAAGCTTCAAAAGCGTCATTAAATAATGCCATGAAGCTTCTGAAAGTTGGGCTCCATTGACTGATATTGTATGAAACCAGCAGAACAAACTTGACAAAAATTCCCTTTTGTATTTAAACAATAAAAAACATTAAATAAGTAAATAGTAAACCGTAAATAATTGCTGTATTTATATGTTGAGGTGAACTAACCCTCTAACCCACCAAATATAAATTGTAGTAAATTTATGTATGCATTTTGCATTATAGTAATTCCTTGACAAACTAAGCAGCTTTGACTGTTTATGCCCATGACTGGTTCAAAAAATGCTTTACAAATATCAATCACATTTATGCATTTGACATATTTTTTATCAAAAGTGATTAACTCCATTTATTTACAGGGACAATGACCCTGGACAAACCTGGAGTAAAGAGCCTTGCTGATTGACCAGCAATCTTCTTCTAACCAGTTCATTGGTTTATCCCTCTACACTACAAAAGGTTTTAAAGCTCTAACAAATATTTGCATGTAATTGTAAACCTATAAAATGACATTTGTCAAGAAACTGAATGCTGACAACATGAATTTTAAAACATTTTTATCTTTCTTAATGTTTTAAAGGTAGTCATGCTCATGGAGAGCCGGCACAGGGATGTTTGGAGCAGACACTGCAGCAGCCAGATTGTCCCGCACTTGTTCTCCCACTCTTGCTGCAAGGTTGTGGGGATCAGGGGGGCCGTCATCATGGTCTTCCTCATCCTCTGGCTCAACGATGTCCCCATTGGCTAGAGCGAGATTGTGAAGCACAGCGCAGCACGCAACAATCTCAGGCACGAAGGCAGGGCTCACCTCCAAGGCCTTGAAGAAAATGCAGCGCCAGCGTGTCTTCAGCATCCCAAAAGCTCTCTCCACGATGTTGCGGGCACGGGAGTGCTTGCTGTTGAAACGAGCCTGCACAGGGTTCTGTACAGGCTCTCTGTAAGGGGTGATGAGGCAGATGGGTGCACTCAGGCAAGGATAGCCTCCATCCCCGAGGATGCACTTGCCTGCAGGTGGGTAAAGGTTGCCAGCATACACAGGGCTGTTCCTCAGCACCCTGGCATCGTGCACAGACCCAGGATATCCCACAAAGACATCAAGGAATTTCCCCCGGTGATCAGAGATGGCCTGGAGTTGGATGGAGTGAAACAGCTTCCTGTTGAAGTAACAGTGGGAGTTATTTGCTGGAGGTTTGATACGGATATGACAGCCGTCTATTGCACCAACTACTCTGCTGAAAGCTGGTGACCCAGACAGCTGTGCAAATCCTGCTCCCACTGCCTCCAGGTCATCTCCGGTCGGAAAGCAGATCACCCTCCTCAAAATTCCCATGATGGCCTTGCTCACTCTGTGCACAATGTCATGCACAGAGGTCTTTGGGATATCGAAGGTCTGCGACACCACCCTGTAGGATGCTGCATGGGCCAGCCAGTGCAGGAACACAAGGACCTCAATCTCCCGTTCCCATCCAAGGTCAGATCCAGGTCTGACTGCAGCAATCAGGGACCTGATGGACGGCATAGACAGGCGAAGGTGGGCACGGTGGTCAGCTGCCTCATCAAGATAAAGCCGCAAAATGGGAACAGCTCTATTGAGATGGCAGTATGATGTGGGGTTCACTGCCTGCAATAAATACATCATAGTTTGTTAGAACAAAACAATCAAAAACAATGTTTCATGTGGTATTGACTTGTATATGTATTTATTTATTGTGATGATTTCTTTTATTCATTCACTTATTTTTATTCATGTTTCATATTGTTGTCAGTAAATAAAATATGAATTTCATGAATAAAAATGTATTTACATCATCTGCATTTGTCTAGCGTGTATTCATGCATAGCTATGTCATATGATAATACAAAAGTTTGCTTGTTTTACAAAACTACATAATTAATAATGTATATATATTATAATAATGTTATATAATTAACTGTTGGTCACAGCATTTGTCATAATTATTGTGCATAAGTGTTGGGATGGGCTAGTAATGAAATTCTTTCTGGGGTAATCTTAATTGTTTAAGTAGTAATACTTGCTTTGTTTGAGAATAAAATCATCAGTCTTCTCCAAAGGCGAGATCGTCGAGCAGCTGCCCGACATCTCCTTTGTGCACACCTTAATCTAACAATTGCAGACATGCCAACCATTTCAAACGCTGAACTAAACCGTTCTAGTAAAGTTGTCGAGTTACTGATGCAATCAGCTGTTAGTGCACCTGTCGCTCATGACTTTTAAATTGTTGCGCTTGTGAAAACGTCATAGGTCACATGTAACGTCAACATGGCGAATGATGTCCGGATCGCATTCATACTTAACGAGATTTGGCCATTAAGTACCTACTCTTTTAGCGCTCGTTAAGTAAGTACTCATTGAAATTAAGTACCTACTCATTGAGTATGCGATTCCGAACGCAGCCTTTGATGCATGTAAAACTGGGCATTCATTCATTTATTTATTTTTGTCCTAAAATTGGTGTCTCACTCAGGTGTCAACGTCAGTTCCTGCAGAGTTTGGCACCAACCTTAATTAAATGCACCTGATCAGCTAATCAGGTCCTTCAGGCTTAAGGTCTGGGTACGCTTTACACCTCGTTTACACACTACAAGTCTTGATGCACAATTCAGATTTTTTGCTTATATCCGATTTTTGACAGTCCGTTTACACGTTCTTTCAATTGTGACCCATATCCGATTCATGTGTTTAGACTGTGTACAGTTGAGACATGAGTACAGTTGTGCAGCAAGCACAAGTTGTGATTTTTGCTGTGCACATGTGCATTAGTTTCCTCTTTGATTGTGGGAGATTTGAACAATGGACGCATCTCCGATCCGAAGATATCAGCAAAAGTATTTTTTCTAAGATAAGACGTACACTTCAGCATGCACACTCCACAATGAAGAGCTTATTATCCTTATGTGACTGTTAAACGTAACTGGTATCATCACAAACGTTATTCTGTGCCCTAAAAACTGGCATATTTCATGGTATTGTGTCATGCAAGGTCATTGCAAAATCTAGAGAAATGTGCGAGGTGGCCAGCGGGGTAAGTTGAGACACGTGTATCTGTACCCCCGATAGAGCTCTATTAGGAAACACAGTAAAGTTGTTCAGTGTTATGATAACAGGTTAAACGTCATAATTAGCCAGCATAGGACGCAAATGAAAATAAAATTTGAAACGTGATATTTAAACTGTGTATTATTAATGTATTAAATATATTGTTCCTGTTTTACACATTTTAACCAGTGCTAATTTAAATAAAATTAATGAATTTAAATGGATGAATAAACAAACATGTTGCCCAATTGTTATTTTCTTTATTTGTCTTTATTTATTATATTTGTAATGAACGTTTAGTTACCTTTACATCGTTAAAAATGGGTGTCTACCTTTGGGTGTCTAAAAATGGGTGTCTACCTTTACATCGTTAAAAAAAAAAACACCTTATTTTTATGAGCTAATTGTGGAAAATATAAACTACTTATGGGTATTATTGATGATAATATCTTAGTCTACAAGCTAATGAAATGTCATGTGGAAATTCACTTCTATTCAGTATCTATTTTTGTGTGAAAAATCAAAACCCAAAAAGTCTACCCTACTTGACATATACGATCTGAAACATTGCGCATGCTAGCTCTGCGATATATGCGAAGTTCTCCAAACATCAGCATGATTTTGAAGCGGAGGACTCCAGCTTCTTATTCGCAGCTTCTTATTGACACTCAACTTAGGGACCGTGCAGTTTTACTCTTTTTCGCGTTTTTAAAGGGATTGTGTTACTTTTGTGTCTGTTTTCAGAATAAAAGAGTAATAAAAACATGCTACCTGACAACATAGGATTCCATTCATTATGCTAAGCTAAGCTAGGGTCGGCGCTGCCAAACTAAAACAATGCATGCACTGAGACAAAAATGCTTTTGCCATCTTAATGTAGGGGAGACGCTGAATAAGCCCTATTTCAAAAAACGGTGGAGTGTTCCTTTAACGCACCCTCTGAGGCGGCCGAGAAACCGCGCCGCAAAAATGGGCAGAAAATGCATTAGGCGGCTCATTGTGCAATGTGTAATGTGCCAAGTTCAAAGCTTCATGAAATAATAATTCCACAGTAATAATTGCTCAATTTGGATTTCGTTAGAGAAGTAGTTCTACTATAATGGGCTCATGTCCACTTTAACGCACCCTCTGACACAGCTGAGAAACAGCGCCGCGAAATGGGCAGAAAATGCAAATGCAACCAAAACAAAGCAACTTCTCCTATAACTGTATTGTCACATCTGTCAACTTCATGGGTGCATAACTTCAAAATTCTACAGTAAAAATGTCTAAAATTCGTGCATGGTGACAGTCAAGCACAATGTGTATAAGGCCCCAGTGTAACCTTTAACGCACCCTCAAAGACAGCTGAGATATAGAGCCTCCATTTGAGCTAACAATGCAATGGCTCTTCTAACTGTACTATGTCAGTTACTAACTTCATGGGTCCATAATTTCAAAGTTATACAGTAAAAATATCTGAAATTGTGCATGATTATATTCAAGCACAGATGCAGGGTATAAAGCATCAGTGAAACCAAATGGGCCAACAATGTGATAACTCTTCCGTATTGTCAGATTGGGTCCATAACTTTAAAATGTACAGTAACCATGCAATGGCACTTTCAAGTAAATTCAGTTTAATTAATACATTAATTTGTATAACCCTTTTCACAATACATATCATTTCAAGGCAGCTTTACAGAAAATGCAGGTTTCTATGTTACAAAATAGGATTCTATGAGATGTCAGAAAGTACAGTTATAAGATGCCACAAATTATAGTATTTACAAATATCATATGCATTTAAGCAAAATGAATGTGCTTGTTAAAGCAATGATAAAATGGTCATTTTGTATAATCATCCATGTTTGATGTTCTGGAGTCCTTGCAGGGGTAGGTTTCATCTATTCAAAAGTGCTGGGTCACTTGAAGTCTTGATAAGAGGCTGGATCCAAGCTGGAGCATAATCTCTGGTTACCTCCTGAAATTCAAATCTGTATTAATTGTTTTCATTTTACTTTTTATTCAATTGATATATAAATGCATTCAAGTGATGTTATTTGCAATAATTAAAGAATGACATGGGTCTAATTATATTTTTACACTCATTTTATGTGTTATTATTATTATTATTTTTATTATTTGTTATTTACCTTTCAAAATAGTTTATTATTCTTTTCTGAAAATATAAACAATACAAACAGGGTCTCTAAAAAGTGTGAATAAGTGAAAAACCACATTGTCCCTAAATTGAGCTGATGACATGTACAATATTTAAAGACTACTGTAGCCTAATTATATTTATGTGCCTTTATATTTTTACAGTCCATTTTCGCTGATATATATGGAAGCTTGTTTCCGCCACTAAATAAATAAATAATAATAATAATTGCGACTTTTTATCTCACAATTCTGACTTTTTTCTCACAATTGCGAGTTTACATCTCGCAATTCTGACTTTATTTCTCAGAATTGCGTGTTATAAAGTCAGAATTGCGTGATATAAAGTCGCAATTGCGTGTTATAAAGTCAGAATTGTGAGATATAAAGTCGCAATTGCGTGTTATAAAGTCAGAATTGCGAGAGAGAAAACGTCTCGGTTAGGTATGTAACCCTCGTTCCCTGAGTAGGGAACGGAGACGTTACGTCGGATGACGACGAATGGGGTTTCGCATAGAAAGCCTATCAACTTCGAGTATTAGAAAACGAGCCAATGGCAAAGAAATGCCATGGGTCTGTGGAATTTGCATAGCGTATCTCCGCCCTACCTCGTGGGTATAAAAGGAAGATGCTGGCAACATACAGATATGTTTCTTCGCTGAGGAGCCAAGACTGAGCTCAGGCGATCCCTGCGGTACAGCGGAAAGTGGCAGGCAGATGTAACGTCTCTGTTCCCTACTCAGGGAACGAGGGTTACATCCGTAACCGAGACGTTCCCTTTCGTTGTCACTCCGAGTTACGTCGGATGACGACGAATGGGGTTACCAGTCTAATCACGCCACCTTCTCGGCTGTCTTCCAGTGCCCTGCGTAAATCTGAGATCCCTGTCGTGAGACTGGCACGGACGAAGGACTCCTATTTAGGTACACTGGGGAGCATATCCCATAGCTCAGAGGAAATATGCAATTATTGCCAACCCAGAGGGGGGGGGGGGGACTTAGAGAATACACATATGACCCGGAGGGATGCATATGGAGAACACTGGGGTGTCCAGCCGCAGGTGGACTATTTCAACCCCAGGGGTGGCAAGGGGGCTTGCCAAGGGAAAGACACATGCTCAGAGAGGCTTACAGTGGAAATACACATGTGGGGGTCGCTCAGAGGAGGGACCATGCACACGGGAGGCACCTAGCCGACGCGCAGCCAATAGACACTGGCGCCGACGTCAGGAGTGCTGGACGAACTCAGGGCTTTCGGGGAAGCTCACCTGAGGAATATATCGCACTTATCCAGTCCGTGGAGTGGAATGGCAAGCAAGCGAAGACACCTGAGCGGGTCCAGTACTAGCTGGTTGAAGCGAGTACATGAGAGGACACAGGCTCCACTCGGAGATTATAGAATCTGGCGAATGTGTTCGGTGTCGCCCAGCCTGCAGCTCTGCAGATGTCTGTTAGCGAGGCGCCATGCGCTAGAGCCCAAGAGGACGCCACACTCCGGGTGGAGTGGGCAGTCACACCAAGGGGGCACGGTCGACCTTGCTGCTGGTATGCCAAAGCAAAGGCGTCCACTATCCAGTGAGACAACCTTTGCTTGGAGAGAGAGCCTTTCCCTTCAGCTACCCACCATAACAGACAAAGAGCTGTGGCCTCATTTATAAAACTTTGCGTAGGATTTGCGTCAGAAGTGGCGTACGGATGAAACATAGGACGTGCGTACGCACAGAAATATTCGGATTTATAAAACCGTGCGCACGCACATCCTACGCATTTTTCCCTTAATAAATCACAATCAATTCTAAATGTAGCGCAGCTTTTGCGGCTTCATGTCACGCCCATAGTTGCCCATAAATAGTCCGTGAAACGCCCACAAGTTAATATTCATCGATTGCGAAATCATGGCAAACACAGAGGAAATCAAAAAAACGTAACTTCACTCAATGTGAAGTAGAAGTTATCGTTGGCGAGGTGGAAAAGAGGAGAAAAATGTTGTTTGGAGGGCACAGTGTGGGCATTACTAATGCCAAAAAGGCACTTGAGTGGCAAAAGGTTGCAGACGCCGTAAATGCTGTAGCCTCACAACCTCGGACTGTGGCCGAAATAAAAAAGAAATGGTCGGACATCAAAGTCGAAGCAAAAAAGCGTCCAGCGCTCCATCGCCAGAGTGTGTCTGCCACGGGTGGGGGAAAGGGGACACCGACATTTAAAAAATATATTTTTACTATGAAAACAACTTTCCCCAGTGGACAAATCATACATTCATACATTCATACATACATACATACATACACACACGACTGACTGACTAATTGCATCAATATCTGCTCCGCCAGACGGACACATTGGTGAGAATATCAGTTTTGTACATTATTTCGTTCTGTTTACCATCTTATTTATGATGAATTGTATAACATGCCAATATTATTGCAGAACATATTTAACTTTTCTTTTTGCAAATATGTGTTAATTTGCATTTCAGTTGCAGATCGATCAAACGGGTGTTCGTGTAGGGTGTTAATTGTAAGACTTGCTTTGTGAAGTCTTCGTGTTATTTATGAGAGGCAGTATTGCCATTTATTTTACACAACGGTCTACAGTTTCACACACTTTCACGTGTTTCTTCCATCTGCCGACGGTGTCGCCATTTCTCATTTCACCTGTTTTTGTGCGTATGCCTGTGTCAGAGCTTGCGTGAAGGACCGCACATTTTACCGTCAAGTTTGCTTTTTATAAATACCAATTATTGCGTAGAGAGCGGCGTACGCCTTCTTTTGTGCGTACGCAACGTTTATAAATGAGGCGCCTGGTCTGAGGTCCTGAAACACTGCGTCCTGTCTACATAGGCGCGGAGAGCGCGTACTGGACAGAGCAGTGCCAAGGCTGGGTCTGCCTCCTCCAGGGGCAGCGCTGGCAGGTTCACCACCTGGTCCCGAAAGGGAGTGGTAGGAACCTTGGGCACATATCCAGGCCGGGGTCTCAGGATCACGTGAGAGTAAGCCGGCCCGAATTCCAGGCACGCTTCGTCAACGGAGAATGCGTGCAGGTCCCCTACCCTCTTGATGGAGGCTAATGCAACCAGGAGCGCTGTCTTCATTGACAGGATCTTAAGCTCCACTGATTGCAAAGGCTCAAAGGGAGCACTCTGCAGGGCAGTTAACTGAAGTCCCAAGAGGGAACGAGAGGAGGGCGAGGAGGATTCAGTCTCCTCGCTCCTCTTAGGAACCTGACAATCAGGTCGTGCTTCCCAACAGACTTACCTTCGACCGGGTCATGGTGTGCGGCAATAGCGGCAACGTAGACTTTCAGGATGGAGGGAGACAGCCTTCGCTCCAACCCTTCTTGAAGGAAGGAAAGCACGACACTGATCGAACATCTCCGGGGGTCTTCTCTGTGAGAAGAGCACCAGCTGACGAAGAGGTTCCACTTCAACGCATAGACGTGTCTCGTGGACGACGCTCTAACGGAAGTGATGGTAGCCACCACCGCTGGTGGTAGGGTACTCAAACCTACCTCGTCCCGTCCAGGAGCCACACGTGGAGATTCCAAAGATCGGGAAGAGGGTGCCATAGGGTGCCCCGTCCCTGAGAAAGAAGGTCCTTCCTCAGGGGAATCGGCCAAGGAGGTGCTGTCGCGAGGAGTACGAGTTCGGAGAACCAGGTCCGGGTGGGCCAGTACGGCGCGACCAGAATGACCTGCTCCTCATCCTCCCTGACCTTGCGCAGGGTCTGCGCAAGAAGGGTCACTGGGGGAAACGCATATTTGCGGCCCTGCGGCCAGCTGTGCGCCAGTGCATCCGTGCCGAGTGTGCCCTCAGTCAGGGAATAATACAGGGCGCAATGGGTCGAGTCGTGAGAGGCAAACAGATCTATCTGTGCGTCCCCGAACTGGTCCCAAATCAGCTGAACCGACTGGGGATGGAGTCGCCAATCTCCCTGGAGGGGCTGAAGCCGTGAGAGCTCGTCGGCTGCACAGTTCAGGGCTCCGGGGATATAAATGGCATGAAGCGACCTCAGATGCTTCTGACTCCATATGAGGAGGTGGCGGGCGAGTTGCGACATACGACGGGAGCATAGACCACCTTGACGGTTGATGTACGCTACAGTGGCGGTATTGTCTGATCGGACTAGTACATGTTGATTCTTGAGCACGGCCTGGAAGCGGTGCAGAGCAAGACATACAGCCAGCAACTCGAGGCAATTGACGTGCCATAGGCGTCGGGGTCCTGTCCAGGAGCCCGCGGCAGCACGTCCATTGCACATGGCGCCCCAGCCCGTGGTAGAGGCATCTGTCCTTACAACAACATGTCGGGAAACTTGTTCCAAGGGCATTCTGGCCCGTAGAAAACTGAGGTTCGGCCACGGGGTGAAGGTCTGACGGCAGGTCGGAGTAACTGGTACTCGGAGGGTGCCGTGTTGCCATGCCCACCTCGGGACTCGGTCGCGAAGCCAAAGCTGAAGCGGTCTCATATGAAGCAATCTGAGCGGCGTTGCCGCGGCTGCAGATGCCATATGCCCCAGTAGCCTCTGAAAAAGTTTCAGTGGAACCGCACTCTTGCCCTCGAACTGTCTCAGGCAAGTCAGCAGTGACTGCGCGCGCTCGCTCGTAAGCTGCACGGACATGGCGACGAGTCGATTTCCATACCGAGAAAAGAGATCCTCTGCACGGGGCAAAGTTTGCTCTTCTCCCAGTTGACCCGAAGGCCCAGACGGGCTAGGTGCCGGAGCACTAGATCCCTGTGTTCGCAAACCTGGTCTCGAGAGTGAGCTAGGATCAGCCAGTCGTCGTGATAATTCAGGATGCGAACCCGTGTTCCCGTAGGGGAACAAGGGCTGCCTCGACGACCTTCGTGAAGACGCGAGGAGACAGGGCTAACCCGAATGGGAGAACCGCGTACTGATATGCCGGCCCCTCGAAAGCAAACCGTAGGAACGGTCTATGTCGAGGGAGAATGGAGACATGAAAGTAGGCGTCCTTCAGGTCGGATCGCTGCAAACCAATCCTGGGGCCGTACACATTCGAAAATGCGTTTGGCCGTGAGCATCTTGAACGGCAGCCTGTGAAGGGAGCGGTTCAGCACGAGCAGGTCCAGGATTGGCCGTAACCCACCGGTTTTCTTCGGGACAATGCAGTACGGGCTGTAGAAGCCGGACCTCATTTCGGCTGGAGGGACAGCCTCGATTGCACCCTTCGCCAGCAGGGTGGCAACCTCCGCTCTCATGATAGGGGCATTGCCACCGACCATAGTGGAGCGGACTCCCCTGAAGTGGGGAGGAGACCGCGCAAACTGAATCGCGTAGCCGAGCCTGATCGTCCGAGCGACCCAGCGGGACAGGTTGGGAAGCTCTAACCAAGCTCCCAAGAACTGTACCAGCGGGGTTAATACGAACCACAGACTTCCCATCGGTGGTGCAGTGAGGCGGAATGACTGGCCCAGACGTGGACGGCATAGCGGCCCGGTGTGGGGGCACAGTCATTGACCGCGCCCTGACAGAGGAGACCAGGGAAGGACGAACGTTCCACGGGGGTCTGCTCTGCCAGGGGGCTGGCGAAAGAGGAGGATGAGAGCGGCACGGTCCGGGGACGGCGCGCACTGTCATCCGGCTCTGGGACAGAGGAGGACGAGGGGTGCATGGCCCGAGGGCGGCGCGCCGTGCCGTCCGAGAACTCTGTGTGCTCAGGGATGGAAATGTCACTTCTTTCTTTAACCACATTAGGGTGCTGCCCACCCGGGGGTGAGCAGCGGGGAGTGGAAAACAAAAGATTCTCCCCCGGCCCTCCACCGGGGGAAGGAGTGGTCCTGCTACCACCTCCTGAGAAGTAACATTCATCATCCCTGAGCAGCCGTCTCAGGAGCGCCGCTTGGCCCGGCGTTTAGTGGGGGGCGGGGCTGGAGAGGGCTGGGGCGCCATCTTAGGGCTTCCTCCGCGATCAGGCCTGGGTGGAGGCTGCTGCTTGGGCCGGGCGGGAGGGGCGGGAGGGGCGGGAGCCGTAGGAGGACGCCCTCGGCGGCGAACAGACTGAGGATTCTGCCCGGTCGGCTGGGTGGAGGCAGCAGCGGGCCGTCGGGGCAGAATATGTTTGATAGCCTCAGTCTGTTTCTGTGCGGTGGAGAACTATTGGGCGAAATCCTCCACCGCACCGCCGAATAGGCCGGCCTGGGACATGGGGGTGTCGAGCAGCTGGGACCGCTCAGCATCCCGCATGTCAGCCAGGTTCAGCCACAGATGTCTCTCCTGGACCACAGCTGTGGACATCACCAGACCCAGGGAGCGTGCGGACACCTTTGTCGCCCGGAGAGCGAGGTCGGTGGTGGCGCGCAGCTCATCGAAGAGCCCTGGGTCCGTCCTACCCTCGTGCATGTCCCTTAGCATCTGGGCCTGGTAGACCTGCAGAGTGGCCATGGCATGGAGAGAGGCAGCCGCCTGTCCCGCCGCTCTGTAGGACTTCGCCACTAACGTAGACGAAAACCTACAGGCTTTGGATGGGTGCTTAGGCTCGCCGCGAGAAGAAGCACTCTGAGGACACAGTTGCATCGCAACAGAGCGTTCAACCGGGGGGAGCCCAGTGTACCCTCGGGCAGCAGCCCCATCGAGGGGAGGAAAGGTGGATGAAACCAACGAGCGGTCGCGGGAAGACATGGGAGTCTTCCAGGACTTCGAGATTTCATCATGCACGTCCGGGAAGAAAGGTATTGGGGCAGGCTGTGGACGGGAAGCCGCAGCTGCACCCAAAAACCAATCGTCCAGCCGCGAGCGCTCAGGACAGGGTGGAGGGGTCCACTCTAAACCAATGCTCGCAGCCGCCCGGGAAAGCATGGCCGTCATCTCTGGATCAGACTGAGCCACAGCCGTATTCACACCCGAAGGTGGCAGCTGTGACGAGTCGTCACTTCCAGACGAATCAGACCCGCCTTGTGATGCTGCGATTGACATCACGTCTTCCTCTGGAGCGCCAAAGGAAACCCCTGAAGCACCTGAGAATCCCCTGAGCACTCGCGGGTTGCAACACAGAAGAAGGTGCTGTGGGGCACGGATGGATAGTCGGCGCTTTGTTCCACACAGTCACTCTCAGATCACCCTGGCCACCAGCCGAAGTAGAGCCTCTCGTGGAGGCGCTAGATCGGGGTGTGGATGAGGGGACTCTCTCTCTTGCAAGATCATTGAGTCTCGATCTTAGTGTTGTGATGGTTATGTTCCCACAGAGAGAACATGACTCATCCACGAGCGCTGCTCTAGCGTGATCAATGCCCAAACACACCAGACAGCACTCGTGCCCATCAGAGTCAGACACAAGTCGACCGCAACCAGAAGTGCACGGGCGAGGCATCTTTAAAAAGACGTGCCGCGTGCAAGCTCTTTTGTGAGAGAAACTCAAGTGCTTAAGCGCCCGCGGAGAAACACACTTACTGGCAAACCACGCACAGATAAGCAGGAAGTGTGCACTCGCCGGGAGATCAGAGATGGCTTAGGGAGTGAAGAATTAAACTTGGCTCCGAAGCGAAAACATATCTGCATGTTGCCAGCGTCTTCCTTTTATACCCACGAGGTAGGGCGGAGATACGCTATGCAAATTCCGCAGACCCATGGCATTTCTTTGCCATTGGCTCGTTTTCTAATACTCGAAGTTGATAAGCTTTCTAAGCGAAACCCCATTCGTCGTCATCCGACGTAACTCGGAGTGACAACGAAAGGGAACTAAGAATTTTTTTTTCTCTTTTTTTCCCGCAATTCCGACTTTATATCTCGCAATTCTGACTTTATAACACATAATTGCGAGTTTATATCTCGCAATTCTGACATATTTTCTCAGAATTGTGAGATATAAACTCGCAATTGCGAGTTATAAAGTCCAATTCTATGGGGAAAAAAAAGACTGTCTTTTTTCCTCTCAGAATAGTTTATATCTCACAATTCTGACTTTATAACACGCAATTCTGACTTTATAACACGCAATTGCGACTTTATATCACGCAATTCTGACTTTATATCACGCAATTCTGACTTTATAACACACAATTGCGACTTTATATCATGCAATTCTGACTTTATATCTCGCAATTCTGACTTTATAACACGCAATTGCGACTTTATATCACGCAATTCTGACTTTATATCTCGCAATTCTGAGAAATAAAGTAAGAATTGTGAGATAAAAAGTCGCAATTACCTTTTTTATTTTTCATTCTGTGGCGGAAACAAGTTTCCATAGATATATCAGTGTTATTTGCATTTAAATTAAATTTATTCTGAAAATAGACACAAAAGTAACCTAATCCCTTTCAAAAATGCAAAAAAGAGAAAAACCACACGGCCCCTAAGTTGAGCGTCAATAAGAAGCCAGCAAACGCGGAAGTTCACGTCATTTAAGGTGGAACGGATAGTGTCAATAAGAAGCTGCGAATTAGAAGCTGGATTCAGCCTCGTGACGAAAAGGGCCATCATTGCAGGCTGCGCATGGGCATTGGCGGATTAACCATAGGGTAATTGGGCAAGTGCCCAGGGGCACCACGCAAATATTTTTTCTCTTTTAAAACAAGTGATTCATTCTTAAACATATTTCTAGCCTACATGCTATATATATACCCTTTCATTAGAACGTTCTAAATTCCCTGAATGTTTTGTTGAAAGTTTATTATTTTCATTATTTTATAGATTTGAATATGGAAGGCCAAGAGCGCCAAAAACACGTGAATTTGAACGCATATTTCACGCGTTAAATACATGTAAAATACGTGTGAAATAGGCATTAAAAATCAGTTTGAACGGGTCAGTCTCATTGGCTGCTGAAGACTTGGGTCTAACCATTTCTGTGAGCTTAGGGGGGTGTACCTTTCATAGACTCAGCTACCACCAGTTTACATGCTATAGATCAGCTTATTCAGCCTATTTATTTAGTCCTTTTTTGTATAACCTATAGAAATAATATATTTAAATTGCAGTTTTATGAAAATTTTGATAAAAATAAAATTGCCTGTTTTTCTCCACTCATGCTTTTTTGTAAATAAACACATTAGTGGACATTTTAGCTTTAACATCAAAGCATAAACATTTGTGTGTGGACATCAGTTACAGTGGAGGTAACCAATCAATGCAGGTTTAAGATACAGACCACTATAATCAATATCTGTCTTTGGAAAACAACTGAGCTTTTGTTGTGCTTACATTTACAGCTATCGCAAGCAGGTGGCGCTATTTGAAACCTTTTTGTTCTGAAATTGGGCACTCATCAGACAAACCGTAATTTGTTTTTCCTTTGGCAGCTGCCACAGAAAAATCAGCAATGTTACTTTAACACCCCTGGTTTTTATATGGATCTCACCCACCGGTGTACAAACTAACACTGAAACTATACAACTGAACAATATCTCATCGGATGCTTAAAACTACTTTAAACAGTGTTGCCATAATCACTTATTAAAAGCAAGTTTGGGTGCAAAAGTTGTTAATTTAGAGTTAGAGGTTGAGCTCTAGTTAGCTAGTTTGAAATGTTTAAAATGTGAAGTCATCATTATGGGGATCGGTGTTAGTAAGATTAGCATGTATTGCCTCCTGTTGTGTTCTGTGAATCATTGTGATACTGAGTGTAATCACTAGAGGGCAGTAAAACCTGATAAGAGGATCTACTGAGGTGATGAAGAAGTGGCTGAGTTGCTGATGTCCTGTTTTACTGATGCTTCCTACATTAAATAAAGATTTGGATTTAACTTTTGTTTTCGTTCTTTAACATCTTACAACATCACAAACTGGAGACAAGGAAACCCCACACTGCACAGTGAACTGGTTTGCTTAGTGTTGGTTTGAATGGACTTAAGGATTCTTGAAGGCATAAGTGCATATGGACTCTGATCTACAAGCTACTGTGAACTCAGTCAAGAACTGGTAATGTGAACTGCATGTACAATTAATTCTGAAACTGGTGGTTTGCACCCCAAATGAGTTGCACCCCAAAATAACTAAATTTGAATGAAATCAAATTTTTGAATGAACTGATTTATTTTTGTTGACAGGTTTTATCATGCTAAATGATCCCAGAATTGGCAATTGAGTATTTTAATTTCTGGGATATTTTTCTTATAAATGTGTATTTTTTTTTCTCTCTCTTTTTTTTCTTCTTGTTTTGTTGTTTTTTGTTGAACTTCCCATTTGTGAACTGTTTCTATGAATTGAGCTTTGCTGTTTGCGTGTTAATACTTCATCCACATATTAAGTGTTCCTATTTTTTGTTTTTAAATGTGTGAATCCTTTGTATGGTTGACTGACTCAAAGAAATCTCAGTAGGTTTAATCACCTGATTGGCCTCCCAATTAATTAATCCCACCGATGCCTCTTGACATGTGGCTGTGTATGTTCAACAACTACTTGCTAGTGATTAATTTGATGGGCGATGCTTGGCCAGATGTCCTCAGAAGTGCCACATTACTCCAGTGTTCAGGAACAGAGGGACAGCGGATATTTTAGAGACAGGAGACAGTGACACTGATGCCTCTGCTGTCTGTGCACTAGAGAAACGTTTTACTCCAAAAGTCAATGTTGTTGTTGTTGTTGAACGCTATGCATTCAGAAAGCGAGCTCAATTTCCACATGAGAATATTGCGCAATACATAGTTGCCTTGTGTGCCCATGATACATGATCAACTACAGAAACTAACAATTTTAGAGAAAAGTTGTTACTGGAGTCAGACCTAACATCGTACATACAGTCAAAACGAAAAATTATTCAGACACCAGATATAATTTTTGATTTTTTTTTTTTTTTACTTGTGGGTGCAGGACACTATAGTTCCCTTTCGTTGTCACTCCGAGTTACGTCGGATGACGACGAATGGGGTTTCGCTTAGAAAGCCTATCAACTTTGAGTATTACAAAACGAGCCAATGGCAAAGAAATGCCATGGGTCTGCGGAATTTGCATGACGTAACTCCGCCCCACCTCGTGGGTATAAAAGGAGGAAGTCCAGCAACATGCAGATATGTTTTCGCTTCGGAGCCAAGTGTATTCTTCTCTCCACAAGCCATCTCTGAATTGTCAGCTTTACAAACGAGTACCTCGAGTGTTGGTGTGACGGCGATCTACGGCGAGCGCGTGCTTCCTGCTGATCTGTTGCAGTGGTCTGCCAGTCGGTGCGTGTCTCCCCGGGTGCTTCAACACTTGAGTTTTCTCTCACTAAAAGAGCTCGCACGCGGCACGTCTTTTTAAAGACGGCTCGCCCGTGCATTTCAAAAAAAATGAATGGTGCGGCAGCTTGGTATCGGACTCTGATGGGCACGAGCGTTGTCTAGTATGTTTGGGCTTGATCATGCTGAGCAGCGCTCGTGGATGACTCATGTTTTCTCCGGGAAACATGATCATCGCGTCATTAAGGTCGAGACTCGGTGAACTCGCATGAGTGAGAGTCCCCTCATCCACCCCCCGTTCTTCGGCTGGTGGCCAGGGTGACCTGAGGGTTATGGTCTGGAACAAGGCGCCGACTATGTGTCCGCGACCCCAGCCCCCCTCTTCAATGACGGTGCCCGCTAGTGAACAGGTGATTCCCACGGGTCTACCCAAAAAAAAAAAAAAAAAAAAAGTGGTGGCCTGTGTGTTTCATTTGAAGCTACAGAGGATGATACTATGTTTGTAGCAGCTTCACTAGGTGGGTTTGATTTTCCTGGAAGTGACGACTCGTCGAGTCTGATCCGGAGATGATGGCCATGCTTTCCCGGGACGATTGGTTTTTGGGTGAGGCCGCCGACCCTCGTCCACGGCAAACCCCAATACCGTTCTTCCCGGACGTGCATGATGAGATCAGGGACCATTCGCTGATCTCATCCGCCTTTCCTCCCCTCGATGGGGCCGCTGCCCGTGGGTACACTGGGGTTCCCCCGGCTGAACGCTCTGTTGCGATGCTATGTGTCCTCAGAGTGCTTCTTCTCGGCGCAATCCTAAGCACCCGTCCGTGGTCTATAGTTTTCGTCTACACTTGTGGCGAGATCCTGTAGTACCGCGGGACTGGCAGCCGCCTCTCTGCAGGCCATGGCCATTCTGCTGGTCCCCGACCCAGATGCTCATGGACTTGCACGAGGGCGGGACTGACCCAGGGCTCTTCACTGAGTTGCGCGCCGCCACTGACCTTGCTCTCCGAGCGACGAAAGTGGCCGTACGCCCCCTGGGTCAGGTGATGCCTACCATTCTGTGGCTGAACCTGTCTGATATGCTGAATGTCGCGCGGCCCCGTCTGTCCGACGTTCCCATGTCCCAGGTCGGCCTCTTCGGCGGTGCAGTTGAGAACTTCGCCCAACAGCTCTCAACCGCCCATGTGCAGACTGACGTTGATTCTGTCCCGATGGCCCCGCCGTCCGCTCAGATCCCTCGGTCTGCCCACCGCCGAAGGCGCCCTCCCGCGGCTCCCACCCTGCCCGTTCACCCGGGCCGGCTCTGGGGGCCGCGGGCGGACGCCACAGCCCTCTCTAGCCCCGCCCCCCGCTACACGCCGGGTTTAGCGGCGCTCCTGAGACGGGCTCCTCGGGGATGGAGCAGGCTGAGGTCGACTCTGTCCCGACGGCCCCGCCGTCCGCTCAGGTCCCTCGGTCTGCCCACCGCCGAGGGCGCCCCCCCGCGGCTCCCACCCCGCCCGTTCACCCGGGCCGGCTCTGGAGGCCGCGGCCGGACGCCACAGCCCTCTCCAGCCCCGCCCCCCGCTACACGCCGGGTTAGGCGGCGCTCTGGAGGGGCTCCCCAGAGATGGGACTCAGTTCTTCCAGGAGTTGGTAGCAGGACCACTCCTTTCCCCGGTGGAGGGCCGGGGAAGAATCCCTATTCTCCAAGAACTGACTCTCCCGTCTCTGAGCACACAGAGTTCGCGGACGACACGGAGCGCCGCCCACAAGCCGTGCTCTCCTCGTCCCCCTCTGTCCCAGAGGTGGTTGACACGGCGTGCCGTCCACGGACCGCTTCGCCCCTGTCCCCCTCTGTCGCCAGACCCCTGGCAGAGCAGGCCCCCGCGGGACGATCAGCCTGGTCCTCCCCTGGCCCCCTCTGCCAGGGCGCGGTTGCTAACTGCGCCCCCACACCGGGCCGCTATGCCGTCCACGTCTGGGCCAGTTACTCCGCTTCGCTGCCCCTCCGGGGGGACGCCTGTCGTCCGCTTGATCCCGCTGGTTCAGTTCCTGGGAGCCTGGTTAGAGCTTCCCCGTCTGTCCCGCTGGATCGCGCGCACCATCAGGCTCGGCTATGCGATTCAGTTCGCACGGTCTCCTCCCCGCTTCAGGGGAGTCCGCTCCACTTTGGTCGGTGGCAATGCCCCCATCATGAGAGCAGAGATTGCCACCCTGCTGGCGAAGGGTGCAATCGAGACTGTCCCTCCAGCCGAGATGAGGTCCGGCTTCTACAGCCCTTACTTCATTGTCCCCAAGAAAACCGGTGGGTTACGACCAATCCTGGACTTGCGCGTGCTGAACCGCTCCCTTCACAGGCTGCCGTTCAAGATGCTCACCGCCAAACGCGTTTTCGAATGCGTGCGGCCCCGGGATTGGTTTGCAGCGATCGACCTGAAGGACGCCTACTTCCATGTCTCCATTCTTCCTCGCCACAGACCGTTCCTACGGTTTGCTTTCGAGGGGCAGGCATACCAGTACGCGGTCCTCCCTTTCGGGCTGGCCCTGTCTCCTCGCATCTTCACGAAGGTCGTCGAGGCTGCCCTTGTTCCCCTTCGGGAGCACGGGGTTCGCATCCTGAGTTATATCGACGACTGGCTGATCCTAGCTCACTCTCGAGATCAGGTTTGCGAACACAGGGACCTAGTGCTTCGGCACCTAGCTCGTCTGGGCCTTCGGGTCAACTGGGAGAAGAGCAAACTTTGCCCCGTGCAGAGGATCTCTTTTCTCGGTTGGACATCGACTCGGTCGCCATGTCCGCGCAGCTTACGAGCGAGCGCGCGCAGTCACTGCTGACTTGCCTGAGACATCTCAGGAGCAAGAATGCGGTTCCACTGAAACATTTTCAGAGGCTCCTGGGGCATATGGCATCTGCAGCCGCGGTCACGCCGCTCGGATTGCTTCATATGAGACCGCTTCAGCTTTGGCTTCGCGACCGAGTCCCGAGGTGGGCATGGCATCAAGGCACGCTCCGGGTACCAGTTACCCCGACCTGCCGCCAGTTCCTCACCCCGTGGTCGAACCTCAGTTTTCTCAGGGCGGGTGTCCCCCTGGAACGAGCTTCCCGGCATGTTGTTGTCTCAACAGATGCCTCCACCACGGGCTGGGGCGCCATGTGCAATGGACATGCTGCTGCGGGCTCCTGGACAGGACCCCAGCGGCTTGCCCTGCACCGCTTCCGAGCGTTGCTCCGGGGTCAACACGTGCTAGTCCGCTCAGACAATACCGCGACTGTTGCGTACATCAACCATCAAGGTGGTCTACGCTCCCGCCGTATGTCACAACTCGCCCGCCACCTCCTCCTATGGAGTCAGAAGCATCTGAGGTTGCTTCGAGCCATTTTCATTCCCGGAGCGCTGAACTGTGCAGCCGACGAGCTCTCACGGCTTCAGCCCCTCCCTGGAGAATGGCGACTCCATCCCCAGTCGGTTCAGCTGATTTGGGACCAGTTCGGGGACGCACAGATAGATCTGTTTGCCTCTCACGACTCGACCCATTGCGCCCTGTATTTTTCCCTGACCGAGGGCACGCTCGGCACGGATGCACTGGCGCACAGCTGGCCGCCGGGCCGCAAATATGCGTTTCCCCCAGTGAGCCTTCTTGCGCAGACCTTGCGCAAGGTCAGGGAGGACGAGGAGCAGGTCATTCTGGTCGCGCCGTATTGGCCCAACCGGACCTGGTTCCCCGAACTTGTACTCCTCGCGACAGCACCTCCCTGGCCCATTCCTCTGAGGAAGGACCTTCTTTCTCAGGGACGGGGCACCCTGTGGCACCCTCGCCCCGATCTCTGGAACCTCCACGTGTGGCTCCTAGACGGCTCGAGGTAGGTTTGAGTACCCTTCCACCAGCGGTGGCGGCTACCATCACTTCCGCTAGAGCGTCGTCCACGAGACACGCCTATGCGTTGAAGTGGAACCTCTTCGTCGACTGGTGCTCTTCTCACCGAGAAGACCCCCGGAAATGCTCGATCAGTGTTGTGCTTTCCTTCCTTCAGCAAGGGTTGGAGCGAAGGCTGTCTCCCTCCACCCTTAAGGTCTATGTTGCCGCCATTGCCGCACATCATGACCTGGTCGAAGGTAAGTCGGTAGGGAAGCACGACCTGGTCATCAGGTTCCTGAGAGGAGCGAGGAGACTAAATCCTCCTCGCCCTCCTCTCGTTCCCTCTTGGGACCTCTCAGTGGTGCTAACTGCCCTGAAGAGTGCTCCCTTTGAGCCTCTGCAATCAGTCGAGCTTAAGTTCCTGTCAATGAAGACAGCGCTCCTGGTTGCACTGGCCTCCATCAAGAGGGTAGGGGACCTGCACGCATTCTCCGTCGACGAAGCGTGCCTGGAGTTCGGACCGGCCTTCTCTCACGTGATCCTGAGACCCCGGCCCGGATATGTGCCCAAGGTTCCTACCACTCCCTTTCGGGACCAGGTGGTGAACCTGCAAGCGCTGCCCCCGGAGGAGGCAGACCCAGCCTTGGCATTGCTCTGTCCAGTACGCGCTCTCCGCGCCTATGTAGACAGGACGCAGTGTTTCAGGACCTCAGACCAGCTCTTTGTCTGTTATGGTGGGAAGCTGAAGGGAAAGGCTCTCTCCAAGCAAAGGCTGTCCCACTGGATAGTGGACGCCATTGCTTTGGCATACCAGCAGCAAGGTCGACCGTGCCCCCTTGGTGTGACTGCCCACTCCACCCGGAGTGTGGCGTCCTCTTGGGCTCTAGCGCATGGCGCCTCGCTAACAGACATCTGCAGAGCTGCAGGCTGGGCGACACCTAACACTTTCGCCAGATTTTACAATCTCCGAGTGGAGCCAGTCTCCGCCCATGTACTGTCTTTTTCAAGCTAACATGGGAGCTGTTAAGTGTCTCGCTTGCTCGCCATTCCACTCCACGGACTGGATACGTGCGATATCCCCTCAGGTGAGCTTCTCCGAAAGCCCTGAGTTCCTCCAGCACTTCTGACGTCGCCGCCAGTGTCTATTGCCTGCGCGCCGGCTAGGTGCCTCCCGTGTGCATGGTCCCTCCCCTGAGCGACCCCCACATGTGTATTTCCACTGTAAGCCTCCTTCGAGCATGTGTCTTTCCCTTGGCAAGCCACCTTGCCACCCCTGGGGTTGAAATATTCCACCTGCGGCTGGACACCCCAGTGTTCTCCATATGTTCCTTCGGGCCATATATGTATTCTCTAAGTCCCCCCCCTCTGGGTTGGCAATAATTGCATACTTCCCCTAAGATCTTGGGATATGCTCCCCAGTGTACCTTGGTATTCCTGTGCTAAATAGGAGTCCTTCGTCCGTGCTAGTCTCACGACAGGGATCTCAGATTTACGCAGGGCACTGGAAGACAGCTGAGAAGGTGGCGTGATTAGACTGGTAACCCCATTCGTCGTCATCCGACGTAACTCGGAGTGACAACGAAAGGGAACGTCTACGGTTACGTATGTAACCCTCGTTCCCTGAGTAGGGAACGGAGACGTTACGTCTTCCTGCCACTTTCCGCTGTACCGCGGGGATCGCCTGAGCTCAGTCTTGGCTCCTCAGCGAAGAAACATATCTGCATGTTGCTGGACTTCCTCCTTTTATACCCACGAGGTGGGGCGGAGTTACGTCATGCAAATTCCGCAGACCCATGGCATTTCTTTGCCATTGGCTCGTTTTGTAATACTCGAAGTTGATAGGCTTTCTAAGCGAAACCCCATTCGTCGTCATCCGACGTAACGTCTCCGTTCCCTACTCAGGGAACGAGGGTTACATACGTAACCGTAGACGTTCATTTATGTAAGTGAGGAGAGCAAAATAAAGTAAACTGACATATTATACCCAAAAATTCACCATACAGTGAACAAAATTAAGCATTGCTTGGTAATTGTTTGAGCTAAATTGGTTTTATCTAATTGTGAAGT